>JAQGBA010000382.1:0-37577 GCA_034698125.1 Prionchulus punctatus | reverse complement strand
TTTCATCACGCTAGCACTTTACACTATCGAGATAATTAGCTGTGAACACATTTAGTTTCTTTATACTCACCCTGTCCGATTAAAACTGACAAAATAGGAACAAACACAAACACAATTTGACAAAAGGGGCAACTGGCGAAAAAGAAGAAATTATAGAATTAGAAGTGTTGCAAGATAATGTGCAATCAGGAATGTCCCCGAAAGACAGCAGAGTGTACTGGCAATATGTTTCACCGAAGTCCTTGCCGCAGGCATTACCGAACACTTGCGAATAGCAATCGATGAAAGTTTGAGAGTTTCTAAACAGTACAGGAGAATAATGAATAATGGGAATAAGCTAGTGAAATAACCATGCCAAACTTCGCCTTACTGGCATGCGTCCTTTGGATTAGTATGAGTAGCATTTTCCAATTGGCTGTTGCAGAACTCTAGCGAGGTACTAGTCATTGTTGTATTTGTCCAACATTGATATTCGTCATCGAAAGCTAAAAAGTTTATACTTTGTTTACTATTATTTACCAACGTCTAGCCTGTCACAAAAACAAAGATCCAAAACTTGAGATTAATTGTGGATTCGATTACCGATATGCAATCCTGCATTTTAGATATAAGGTAGTCATTAGACAGTTGTCTGTCACAAGTCGAATGCTTTCGAGTGTTGCATCCGAACGTTAAAGATTACTGATAATACTTTCTGTACTATTCTCTTGTGCATCACGAAAAGTCACGTGACAGTATTTGACGCAAACGATTGGTCGTCGCTATGGAAACGTGACAACTTTAAGTATAACAATCGACCAGTGTGAAACATGGAGTGATTGCTTTTAATTATGAAAAGATTCAACGTAGACTTACATGAATAACCTGAACCGCACATGAATTGCGTTTGAAATGCTAAAGCTGAATACTGTTCTGTGTAAAGGACAAATTTTTTGTCTTTGTCGAAAACGGTCCGCAAATTTGTTTCCGATAAACAGTCCTCATAGTTGACATCGCCAATGCAACTGACATAAGAATTGGTTGAACTAACGAAAAATAGGGAAGTTAAAATACAGACTAAAAACTTTGTATAAATCGAAAAAGTTTTTCTTACTTGCAAACCTGTTCAAAACTTTGCTGACTTGCTATGATTTTTTCATCTAGATTTGACTTAAATAGAATCTCCGTCGGCAACGAGTTATATTGCATCTCTTGCAAAACAATGCTGGCGCAAGCCATCAAGACAGTTTCGTTGCAAGAACTGCCAGCTTTGATGTACGAAAAATAGACTTAAAAATTTGTGAGAATAATTTTTTAAACTGAAGATGAACGATTCAAATTGATTTCCAAGCAGCAATGAATAACTGATGACAAATTATAACCATTTTGACAATTTCATAAACCTGTCTTTTAAAAACAAACCATAGTGTGATTTTGAAAATTTTTATAACAAAAAAAGACGTATTTTAGTGTTATCTAGTGTCATGTATTGAAGATTAAGATTGTAGAACAACGTCAAGTATAAAAAATCAACTGGATAATGATGCAGACATTGTGATGTGCGGTAATGTGACAGAGTTGACAAATAGAAACGATTGTTTGACTCAGAGTCGGACGATTTGAAATCTGTCAAGATTTCGCTTTTTCAGTCATAAGATTTTTAAATAAATATAAGCATAACAAGTCATGTCAAGAACTATTTATTTGGCATAAGAATGTTCTACGACCAATGAATCCACAGGGTGTCTGGTAAATACACCTCCTAGGAAACATATTTCCAGAATAGCTAGAGCAAAATTTGATCGACCATTGGGTAGAGATTCAATTCTGCGTTCAGTGGCGTATGTTTCATGAAAATTGCAAAAGTAGATGTCCTTTTATGGTCAGAAAATAGTTTGGAAATCACGTGAAACAGGTGCAAACTTTGCATTTCAGAAATCGATGCACTGAGTCTTTTCTGTGTTCCATTCCTCTTTTTGAGAAAATTTCAATTGCCAACGCCTGGCAACTTTTTCGTTGCATTCCTTTGCCAGAATTAATGATATCCTTCGATTCTTGAAATAAACTCGAGAAATCAGTGAAACGTTCTGATGGCTTTTTTCTTTAATGCTTTTGAATCCAATCCTCAGATCATTTTAATTGAATGCCTACCCATTTTTTCGTAATAAGGGAGACTCCTACTTGATTTGCTTTAGAAAAGCTTGTACCTGAATCCGATTGAACATGTCAAAACTCATGTTTGGAACAGTGAAATTAAACAAAAACGAAAGATTTTGAAGTTGTTTCATTTTCTCTAGGGTCATTCCCACCCTGTTGCAGACAATATGACAAGAGGTGCACCATTGATCGCAGAATTGAATTCTCTACACAATGGTGTATCAAATTTTGCTCTAGCTAGTCTGAAAGCATGTTTCCTAGGGAGGGGGGGTGGGTGTATTTACGTGACACACTGTATGATAAGTGAACTACTAAGCCCAAAATTCTTTTTTTTGCATTTGTTCCTGTAAACAAAAAAATTCACTGTCTACATACAGCTTGCTAGCCTCGGGTCGCTGAATCGATTGACATGGATAAGCCAGCGCGAGGTAGTGCGTGTTACTCACTGCCTGAGAGCGATGGGCGTTTCGCATAAGCACGCCTTATTGTCGATCGCCGATTGGTCTAGAAATAAAAAGCTAATTTGTAGCTTAACTAATTAAGCTATCGAAAAGTTAGTGGGTGGTTCGAGGTATGGGTAGGACGCTGTACAGGATGGTATATAATGTTTTTTATGAAATTCAATACTCGTTTTACGCTGGGGCCGTTCTTAGTCGACCATGAGACACTTCCGCACGCGCTATTATAAAAAATAAAAATATGTGGCACTTTCGCATGAAGATTGTGGCACTTTAGCACAGCCTTTTATAGAATATATGGAAACGTATGTCTGCTGATAAGAGGCATATCAATTCATATTTTGAATTAGGCGCTTTACACAATCCAGAGCAAAAACAGAAAAAAGCGTGTGGTAATTTGATTGTGCACTATTAGAACCAACTAATGTACAGGGTCCTTTCCACTGTTTAAGCGAAATTTTCACAATTTTGGAATTATCGAAATAAGCTAAAATTCAAAATTAGCAGGTGATATACAGAGGCCTTGAATTTTAGACACTTTTTAAAAGATTTAAATATTAAAAAATAGTGGGAAAAAATGATGTAAAGTACCTGTTAGTTGTGTGTTTATTTTTTGATATCTTAACAATGGATCGTGATAAAAAGCGCACTACGATTATTGAATTACACAAGTCACGGATGAAGACTGCTGAGATTGTTAGGACGAACGGTTACAAAAAAATGACAGTCTACGATGCTGTGAAACGTTATCAGGGTTGGGTATAACTGATATGGAATTACTGATAAGGAATTACTGAATATGGATAAGGGCTTTCTGATATGGAATTACTGAATAAGGAGACAAATTTCAGAGCATATCAATTTCCATGCATGGTTTTCATTTGACATTGGCGCTAGTAGCAGACATGTTGTAAAAAGACAAACTGTTTACATCATTTTTTCCCATTATTTTTTAATATTTAAATCTTTTAAAAAGTGTCTAAAATTCAAGACCCTTGCATATCACCCGCTAATTTTGAATTTTAGCTTATTTCGATAATTTCAAAATTGTGAAAATTTCGCTTCAACAGTGGAAAAGACCTTGAAAAGACCCTGTACAAAAAGAAAAAGAAAAGACACTGATAGATTAAAATACACCTAGACAGTGAATATCTGTCAGAATCTTGTGTTTGCATTGCAGAATGGATTTGCTAGTTCCTCCTTCATTTTGATTTAACAACAACAATCGGTGAACTGTTGCTACGATTTGACGCCCAGAATCCGATGTGCGAATACAGTATTTCGAATCATTTCGACGGCTTCGAGGTCAGCCAAAACTAAACGAATATAAATTCTTGCGACGGCTCATCAATGAGAAATTAAGTCAGTGCGAAGTAAGGTTCGACACAGCTGACTATTTGCCTGCCACCTATGGATTTCAAAATATTTCAGTTCAATATTATCCGAAAAAAAACCAGTTATTTTTAAATTAACTTTGGGTAACAATGGATACAGTGATCATTAATTCGTGGAAGACGAATTATGATTCCAACTTGCTGGCTTACGCTGTGGATTTTCCTCGTTTATATCCTACAAATTTGTCTCTCGGTTTTTTTGTTCAAGTGTTTTGTTTGCTGTCTTGTTGATTTCAATTGTTATGTTTAGATTCGTTTGTCTGATTTTTCTGATTTCAAGTGTATTACATTAAAAAACAAATATTACAATGACAAATGTGAAAATTATTGTATCAGCTGGAAATCCTCATCGAAGTATTTTAAAAATGCTATCATGTAATAAAGTGCACTAATCCTATAGTTGAAATTAACAATCCGGGTTCAAATAGTGATTTTAGAGCAGACATCCTACATGCTAATTCAATATCTAAATATGAATTGCAAATTTTAACTTGAGAATACTGTACTTTTTATTGCTGATTACAATTAATTGTGGTACTTATCCGTTATATCACCGGCACTGTAAGATTTTTTCTTTTGTTTTGCTTTGTCTTACAAAATTTTGTCTGCATAATTTCAGTGCCTCTTACAGTGCCGGTGATATAACAGATAAGTACCTTAATTATTATTGAATTGACATGCGTTTTAAAATAAACAAATTTTTGTCATATTTTGCCATTTTACAAGCAAATCAGATAAATAACCAATCTAAATACAATGAAAAATGTAAAAATTATAGTACAAGTTTAATAGGAAATTTAGCAAAAATAATGCTGCAAAGTTTATCGAACCAATAAATACAATAGTTCGTGAATTTAAAATTGTCAGAAGAATGTTCCCCGCAATTCGTTTTCACAGCGAATGCCAAAAACGACCGATTTCCAATTGTAAAACTGATTTTGCAATGAAAACTTTGCTACAAAACTTAAAACATTTGTGAAATGATCGAATTGACTTTTGAATTTTTCTGAAAGCTTAGCAACTCGCTGTTATTTCTATATGTATTTGTTTTGAATTTATATATTGGGAATCGAAAAAATTATTTATTTTCATATTTAACTCTACTAACTACTAACTATTTAACTTTTTTAATTCAAAAATCGTAATTTTCGCGTTTGTTGTAAAGTGGCGCAATGGAATTTTGTCATTTTGGTTTTCGCCCATCTGCCAGTCGGTTTGTTTGGTTGCTCGCGCTTAAAAATGAGATTTTTACTCATCTTTTAAATTTGCTCATTTCCCTTTTCGTGTGGTATGGTTTTTTCTCTATTTAAACTTCGTAAAGTATTAGTTAAATAAAGTTTTTTTGAAATTCTTCAGACACTTCAGCTGACCTTATTGTCAGACAAATGAGCACTTTCGATAAATTCAGCGACGAAACGACTCGCGGCGTGATACGATTTTTTTGCACATGTGCTCTAACTACAGCTACGTGTAAAAGAGAAATTAAAATCAATGATCACACAATAGCTTTCAACAGTCAGGCTTTGAGCTTTTTAAATTTTACATTGGGCGAAAACACGACAGTGTTTGGTGAATACACTTGCGCTGTGAATGGGATCAGAAGCTACTGGGAAATTTTCATTGAACTACTCGCTTTGTAAGTTTATTTGTTTCAGTTTTTTAACCTTCTGTTTTTTTCTTTATGACTTTTGTTTTTTTCATTGTGTAATTTAAATAATGGTTGTTTGATAGCCTTGTGTGCCTCAACGTGCGTCAATCTTACAAAGCAAGCAAATGGTAAAGTAAAATGCCATTTCGTATATTTATTTTCACATTTAATTGCAAAAATCGTAATTTTCGCGTTTTGTTGTACAGTGGCGCAACGGAATTTCGTCATTATATCCTCCGGCAGCCTCTGATCGAGATCTATTTACAGTAGAGTTGACAGTGTTTTTGGATGGATTACAAAAAGAGACAGGCTTCGTAAGTAGCCTCTTCCTTATGAAATTACAACTGTTGAAAACAAATTTACAAGTGCATCTATTTTCAGTGGGAAGAGATCGAAGTCGAAGGAAATTGTTGAAAATATATGTGCAAGATTCAATGAACTTTCGTCACTGCAATCCGTTTTTCGATTTAACCGAAACTGATACGAAAGAAATCGCAATCGTTGACCAGTGTTCCCCTCCAGGTTGGAACACTGATTTGCTGAGCAATAGTCATTTGTCTAACTTGTCAAAAACTTTATTGGGCACCCGGTTTCTCGAGGTTTTACTTGTAATTTTTGTGTTGCTGGTTTCAGGTATGTCCCAAGAAAATTGGCCGTGGGGTTTAATCGTCACAATCGTCTTGCTCAACTTGCGGCGACGATTTAATTTAATAGAAAACAAAAAAACGGCGCTGGCCAAGCGATTAACGAAAAAAACAAAATTTGTTTAATTCGAAGATGGAGATAGCGAAGAAATTTAACTTCTTCGCTATCTACATACCAGTATGTATGCAAAAAAACTGCTTTTAACGTGACCATTTTTTATTGCCCGTTTTCTGTTTCGTCGTCGTTGCCTTGAAAAATTATTCAGTTCGTCGCCGTCGTTTCGTTTCATTTATTTTCGCGTTACGAACGTTTTTACAACAGAATTTTTATTGTTATTTTTTTACACCGAATTGAATTTTTTTGAGGCTACAAATCGATTAAAAAAATGAATTATTTGCGTTTATAAAAATGTAACTTAAAAATAAATTTAAGCGACAACCTTTTTCCTCAGTGAGCTGTAGTTTGCATTTGCTACCATCTTTTTTCCACAGCAAGTTTTTAGCGAGCTACAATGTTTTGGGTGCCGATTTTGCATTTGAAAAACAAATTTCGAGTACTCGCCTTTCCGTCGTCTCTAACGCGCGACGGGGCGAAAAATCGAAAAAATGAATTCTCTTCTATTTTTGCGAAATTGTTGACGATTTTTTCCTCAGCGAGTTCAGCTGTGAGGAAAAAAGGATGGGACTAGCATATAAAAATGCCCCACGGGCTCAAAGAGAGATATTTTACACTCTCCAAATGTGCAAGTCGTTGAAGATGGAAAAGCACTAGTGGTTTCCATAAAAGTAAAAAGATTGGACTAGCCAGTCACATTCCCTGTCGTCGTCATTTTGAAAAAATATCAGGCTTTTGTGCTGCTCAGAAAGAAATGATTTCGTTTCAGTGCGCCTATTGTTTTCGACTTTGCCATTGAATAACCAGTCAATCAATACCTGCTGATTACTTGTAACTATGTACTGCTGCAATAGACTAAAAAATAAATGATGCATGAATGAAATGCATTACAATTTATATAATCTAGCATTATAAACTTCTTTAAATGAATAGTCGTCAACGTAACTAAAATTAACCTATTACTTTGCTCATAATTTTAGAATGAAAGACTTTGATCCATTAATGAAAACACAAATTTTGTTTCTATCACAATTTGTGTGTTTTATAATTCATGGATACATTGATGGGACGATAAATTACTTCACTCAATAAAGACTCACTACAGAGAAATTTTAATATAAATATAGAAAGGCACTTTTTGTTGTGTGGACTGAGGAAATAACTTGTTTAATTTTACACTGGACTGCAAAGTTTATTCTCTAACGTTGCTGTCCAGTTTGCAATCATAATATTAGACCAGTTCCTTTCATTATGAACTATTCTCTTTCCAATAGTTTCAGCAATTATTCCAAGTTTAGTGCGTGACTTATTTGCCTGTGAATGATTAATACACTTAGAGTGATTTACTTTATTGCTGCAAACTTTCCTGAGCACAAAAGCTTGATATTTTTTCAATATGACGACGACAGGGAAATGTGACTGGTTAGTCCCATCTTTTTACTTCTATGGAAACCACTAGTTCCATGCTTTTCCATCTTCAATGACTTGCACATTTGGAGAGTGTGAAATATATTTCTTTAAGCTCGTGGGGCATTTTTATATGCTAGTGATATTGTGTTTAAACAAATTTTTTGCCAGATTTGTGTGATTACAAGCAAATCATTTAAATGAAAAATGCGACAATTATAGTCCCGGGTCCCATAAATCGCTTCTTTTTCTGTTGTAAAGTGGCGCAACAATTTTGTCATTTCAATTTTCGTCCGTCTGCTGGTCGGTTGGTTCGATGTTAGCTAGCGTAAAAATGAAAATTTTACTCTTCTTTTTAATTTACTCATTTCCTTTTTCACTTGGTAAGTATTTTTCAACCTACATATCATGATAAGTTTCTAAATATTAATTATATCAGGTCAAGTTTATATGATCAAGCAACAGATGACCGCTTTTGATAAATTTGGTGATGAAACGACGCTTCTCTATACCAACGGTATTTTGCAATTTCACTGCACGTGCAAAGGTACTTGCCAAACAGAAATTAGAATCGAGGGCAATACGGTAGCTACTGGCGATGTTTTAAATTATACATTGGTAGAAAATACAGCGTTTGGCAAATACAATTGCTATTCTCCGGGCCAAAATATACGAGGGGGTGGAATTTCATTGAAATATATGCTTTGTAAGTTTATTTGATTAACAGTCGTACTTTTCTGTTTTATATTGTGTTATTTGACATTGTTTTTCTACATGCTGCGTTCTCTGCAGGCGAAGATACCAGCAATACCTGCAAAAAGTTAACATGCAGCTCATCAGATTCGTCCAAGTTTTGCATTCAAACCAAAATAACTTCATCACCATTGACATGTGAATCGTTCAATGATACCTTGTGTCCGGAACCCGATTTTGGAGGGGAAAGATTACATAGTACCTTCAAAGCATGTTACGAAGAAGGAAGCAACTGGATAAAATTCTCCTCGCTGTGTCACGCGTTTGCAAAGAATAAAGGAGTCAAATATTTAACTCAAGATGAGTGCTCGCAAGGTAAATTATTACCAAATTTTTAGCAAACAGAAAGCGCAATTTGCTTATTTTCCAGTAGCAACAATAGACATAAACGTTCAGAATTTAAACAACAAGAAAGTCCTCGTTGGTTTCATTGGAAAACTTGGTTCAAAACTGCGCGTTACTTACGACAATGGACAACTTACTAAGTTGACAGCATGCACAGAAAGAAGCCGATCATTCGTCGATTTAAACCCTTCACTCGATTTTCTCAATGGTAAAAATGAAATCACATTGGGTTCATCTCAACAGTCGATGGTAACAAAAGTAGCGTGCAACTACAACAAGACGCAAGTGTACTTTTACCTTTTCAACGTTCGTATCAGTAAGTTGAGGCAATCCACAATTCGAAAAGCAATCAATATCATCAATTTGTCTTTTAAATGCAACAATCAACCTCGCCAAGCAAGCCAACGGTAAAGTAAAATGTCAATTTATGCAACCTCCGGCAGCCTCCGATCGAAATCTGTTTGTACTCAACTTGACGATGAATTTGGACGGCAAAGAAATAAAGAAGACAGATGAAGTAAGTTGACTCTTCTTACTGAAATTACACCCATTAAAAAGTTCCATGTTCATTACTTTCAGGCAGAAGAGATCGAAGTTGAAGGAAATTGTGGAAAACATATGTGCAAGTCATCAATGAACGTTCGTCACTGCAATCCGTTTTTCGATTTAACAGAAACCGACACTAAAGAAATCACAATCACTGAATCGTGCTCCCTTCCGAGTAAGAACCCTGTTTTGCCAAGCGAAGGTCCCGATTCTAGCGCGTCGCAAACTCAATCGGGTTCGTTACAGTTTCAATAAAATGATCATTAATTTATGTTTATTATTTTTAGTTAGCGAGTCGTCAGGTGGATCCAGCGTTGCAATTATCCTCGTCGTTGTTGTAGTCGTCGTGTTAGTCCTCGCGTTAATTATCATCGCCGTATTCGTAATTAAACGTAAGTCAAAACACAAATGAACACATATTTCTTGTTTTTCAATCACTGGACAGTGCCTAAATCGTAACTTTCACGATTTCAGGTCGCAAATCGAACGAACACGAAACGAAACATAAACATTCGTCGAGCGTACATTTCAAAGACATGTCCAGACATGGCGGCGGCGGCGTCGGCGTCGACATCGGCCACAGTCGAGCGAGCGAATTCAAATCGGTAAAGTCTGAATCGTTGATGCACAACAAGAAAGATAAAGACGAAGAAGAAGAGAAGCGCAAACGGGATTTGATGACCGCTCGTCCGAAAATGGAATCGTACGTTTCGAAAACGGCCGGAAAAAAAGCGTCGAAAGATTTCACGTTATCGCTTCCCGCCGAAGTAGTTTCCGATCGCAAATCGCAAAATTCGTCGCAACCGTCGACCGTAAAAGGACCGAAAAAAGGTGTTCCTCCGCGCAGTGGCTCGAGGTCTCCGTCGCGTGGTCCCTTCGGTGGTTCGAAAAAAGTCAAGAAACGTAATAAATAAAACAAATAAATCGTCGTTCGCCGCTCGTTACAAAATTTCGCTTTTAAATTTTTTTTCTCCTACGCTTTCTTCGCGCGCTTTAAAAATTGTAAATTTTCGTTAAATATATTCCGCAATTCGATTTTAAATTTTCGGGGGCGAAGTTTCGTTTTAAATTTTCGCTCGCAATTTTTTCGATATACTATTTCGCGTTTTTATTTCGTTTTCGTTCTCGTTTTTGCTGTATTTTACTCTAACCCGTGCGTATTTGTTTGCGTTATTATCTAACCGTGTGTAATTTTTATTGGTGCTGTAAATTGATAAGCGTTTTAATAAAAAAAACTTTTGTCAAAATTTGAATAACAAGCAAATTGTAGAAAAACAGCCAAAAAAACGTAAAAAAAGCTTGATTCTGCACCAAAAAATGTTTTCAATGATGAGAAACGAAATTTTTTTGAATTTGTGTTTAAAGAAATTGCACAGAAATACCATTTTCGAAACCAAAATACGTCAGACGGAAGCTGCAATTGGCAAGAATAGCGCTTGGGATGATTTCAAATTCAGCACGTAAATCATTAAGTCTAGCACAGTTTCTTGTTTGGTTTTTACTCAGTTCTATGAAATTAGCTGTTACTATAAGTGAGGTTAAAATTAAGACAGCAATGACAAATGTAAGTTGGATCATGATATATAATGACACAATCAAGCTGCCACTTTAGGCTTTAGGTCAGCTACAACAAATTACATACAGGTCACAAGTATGGATCGGCCAGAGCTCCGACTCTGACTCCGACTCTGATCAGAGACTGGGTCTCCGACTGGTCTCCGATCTCCGACCCAAATGCCTTCGGAGATCGGAGACTAGGGGCAAAAGGTATATTCAACATAATGATGAGTCATGCAAAAAAGCGTCTGTCTGCTTTATTTCCACTCTGAAGGTTAAAGTAAAACAGCTAATAGTATCATACCCCGCCGTGTCATATGTGCATGTAATGTTGTTGTAATATTTTAATCACGAACGTTTTTGGCTAAAAAAACAGGTGTAAAAATGCTATCGTGTGTGTGTTTTGTGTGATTTGACCCTTAAAAACTTTCGAAATTCAGTCTTAATTTCACCCTAACAAAATTTTAATGCAAAGTATAGTCCCCGATCTTCGAATGCTCCCAGATCAGAGACCAACGGTCTCCATCCGATCTCTGACTCCAAAAAAATTTGGTCTCCGGCCGATCCGTAGTCACAAGGGCTTGCGTATGAATGTCTTGACCAGCGCAAATCACCAACAGTCGGCTCCTTCGAATGTTGAAGTGGAATTTGATGGACTATATTGGGATTTCCAAAATATAATTCGAATAATAAAATACAGACGATTTTAAATAAATGGACGCTTCGTGGGCTCACTGGGAATTATAAGAAAAACTGACAACGAGAAGAAAACAACGTTGCCACAAGAACTAAGAACTATCGTCCATTACATACTATAGTTCCACTATAGGTGAGGGAGGGATGTGCGTCGGTTACCACTAAACCCTTTGAGATCCCCAACAAGGCTCTAAGCCCACCACATAAGACATCCAAGAGTAACCTCCCTACGGTACTTGTTCACAACAATAAAGTACAAATATCACAATGTAGAAGGACGCTTGGTTGACCCTTTGATGACCGTGTCCAGTTCCTTGGAATGGTCCGGATGCAGTTTGTGACTGAGGCCGCCAGCGTCGATGTTCCGGATCCTACATTGTTCCAAACCCAATCACCTTCCAGTCACTTGTTCCAAGGGTGGCAGGAAAGTGTCAGCTTTACCGAACTTATTTTCTTACTTTTCTACTTTTTGAAATAGATACAGCGATCATCGGAAAACTGTGATTCCAAGTACAAAGAGACTTTCAACTTTTCATACACATTGGTCGGTAAATTTGCTTTGTTGCTGAATACAATTGGCATTGTACCGAAATGGTCAATAACAAACAAATTTTTTGTTAGATTTGTCTTATTACAGGCAAATTACATCAATAACAAATATTTTAGCCGCGGCTGATAAGCGAGTAAATACTATGGAAGCTTGTCAACAATCAATTCTGTCGCTCGGAGTTTCCAAAGGCGAGGACAATCCAACTTGAAGCCCATGGCTTGAAAAAAATGGAAAGTGTGAACAAGCAAGTCGTTGTCATTAGTCAATTTTCAAATCAGTTTCACTTTTTGAATAATCACTTACTTCGATTTTGTTGTACGTCATTAAATTAGATTGCTGTTTTCCCGGCTGTCACATTTCATTTGCTTCCGACACAAATAGTCATCATCTTAATTGGCTGTATGGTGCTTATGATCTGATAACCAAAGTTCGCAAAAACATAGCTCGAATTGCAACTAATTAACGATCATAATATCTATTAAAGATAAATATCATCATCAGATCAGATCATAGATCATTTTATCGATCATATTATGATGAATTCAACAAGCATCAAAAAACTATGATTCCAAATGCCTGACTGACTTTCTTTCAGGTTTTTTTTCCTCCCTTAATTCCAAACAAATTGGCCGCGAATCTGCTTTATTGTTGATTACAATTGGCGTTGTTATGATAATTTAATAATTTACAACTTCAAGAAATGAAAGTGTAGAAACAAAAAATATACAACATAAACAAGTATCACACTGTCTATTCTTTCGTCAAAATACACTTCATCATTATAATTCGCCACACTAGCATCGGTCAACGAGAAGCCTAATAGAGGGTTGTGCCATCGCCAAACATCCAAACGCCTTGAAATACAAGAATTTTACATCGATCGTTTATTTCACTTTCATCTTTATTGTGTGTGATTTTCTTTTAAATGAAAAATGCGACAATTATAATCCTGGAAGGCGTTCATGTAAATATTCAAGCATGTTTACAATGCTGCAAAATTCATTAAGCCAATGAATATTCTTGAATAAAATTGTTAAGAAGAATGTTTTCGGCACTTTTGTGAAATGATCGAATTGACTTTTGAATTTTTCTGAAAGCTTAGCAACTCGCTGTTATTTCTGTTTCTGTTTTATTTGTTTTGAAATTACATTTTGCAAATCGAAAATATTATTTATTTTAAAATTTAATTAATTAATTAATTTATTTCCGCACCAAGCCTGATGGTATCGTACAAAAATTACAAAAAAGAAAATTAATTAAATCACACAACAACACAGTTCTATCTTCTTCCTTTTGTTCTTTAATGTTTGAATAAAATTTGTCGGCATAGGTCAATCGGTATCCAATGAATTGGGGGTTTTCCGTTCGGAAAACTTCCACTTCCTAATAACGTTAATCATCCATTCTCATTCTCCAAATCGTCTGCAATCTTTTCAATATCATACACCATTTGAATGCGATTCGAGCTTTGTAAGGTAGTTGAATCAAAATACATGTAAATACACTTGTGACGTGGATGGGTCAGAAGCTACTGGGAAATTTTCATTGAACTACTTACTTTGTAAGTTTATTTGTTTCAATTTTTTTATCCTTCCGTTTTTGCTTTATGACTTTTGTTTTTTTCATTGCGAATTTTAAATACAGTTGTTTGATAGCCCATGAGTGCCCATGACAAATTAGCATCAACCTTTTTTATGAAGGCGAAGATACCGGCGATACATGCAAAAGGTTAATGTGCGGCTATGACCCAAATTCACCAAAGTTTTGCATTCAAACAAGAACAACTCCTTCACCGTCTACGTGTTTATCATTCATTGGTGACGTGTGTCCAGAAGTCGATTTTGGAACTGCCAGATCTGCCTTCAAAGCGTGTTACAAAGAAGGGATGGAAATGGACATGATGGAAAGAATTTGAATTTTAGCCTTGTTTTGGTTGTGAACCCTCAAAATACGCATTTTCCAGGCTAAAATCGGATTTTCGTTAAGACTGACAAGGTGTTCTGTATTCATTTTTTCATTTTCCGGAAGCAACGAATCTGCAACAGCGATTTTGATCATTGACATAAATTCGTCGAAAATGTTGATTTGAGAACAACATTTGTCGTGTTTCTGTTTGCAAGCCGTTTGCAAATTAGGATTTGTTGGATCACTTAAAGTAAATGAAATACAATGATCAGCCGCATCACTGTCATAGGCTAAATGAGCTTTGAAAGATGTTTTCAAATAATCTTTCAATGTTATCAACTGCTTTGTTGCACTTTTTTGCCAAAAATGACCCTGGTTTCCGCATTCTGCCAGCTTAACTATGAGCAACTCAAAATATTCAAATGCATTTCCAGCATTTGCAGTTGTATAGTAACCTTGAAGCGATTTCCGAGGTGATGCTTTACAGCTATCAATAATTTTCAACAGTGAAGATCGACTTAATGGTTCCAAATTGATCAGCTCGGCATTACTTCCTCTTTCTTGCTTGAAAAACTCATAATATAAATCAATTAACCTTGATGGAATCATGTTACGGATCATATTTGGAATTTCCAGCTTTTCACCTGAGCTTAATGTGACAAATTTTTCTCCAAATGGAAGGTCCGTTTGAAGAACTTCTTCTTTGCATCTTTATCTCGCTTTTCCTGTGACTCGCTCGGTGTTGGAATAAATAAATCTGGGGAATCTTTCATTTTGGGAGCAGTTGCGCCGCATGACGAAATCTGAGTATTTGATAACTGAATACTAACACAGACGTGGAGCAATTTCGAGCCAGACTCTGTCTAAAGTCAAATGCAACTCAATTTCACATATGGGAAACTGAACTCGACGCGACTGAATTATTTCCAAACGGATTCTATTTTGCTGTATAGTTTGTTCTTTTTAAACTAAATCGTTTTCCAATAACCTTTTCTGTTCATCTTCATAATCTTGGCATTTTTCAACAATCACTCTTCGACAATTTCGGCGAGTTGCTAAATCAAAATCATTTATGAAGACTAGCAAGTGCTGCTTCTCTACTAACGTAAAGGACAATTCAGAACTATAAGCAGGATATTTTACAATGCTGCAATTTGATGTGATCTCAATAGTGGCTGGATCTTACGACCGTGGCTTCATGATGAATGCATGAAGGCTCAAATTAGCATTCAGGTCAAAATGGTATGAGAGACAGAAAAGTTGGATACAAAGTTGTAACTTACGTTGACCAGGCGGCAAAAATAGGTTCAACGATTTCTCGATTGCAAATGTCTGTTCATACGACACTGAGCTATCGGCCTTCCTCGATTTTTCATGAGTCATAATCGACTTGGGTAAATTACACGCGAGGGAGCGGGCGAACACATATTTCCTTCCAAACATATTTTCATGCATTTGACAAACTGATAATTGTTTCTCATCTTGATCGAATAATTCCGCTCTTCCTTTAATCCCCAAATTTATCACTAAGTCCGCTCTTCCTAGACTGAATAATGCAAATTTTTAATTTCAGCGACCCGCCTCCGCATAAGCCAAATTTTTCATTATTCTCCGATGCAAAGCATTTCTTTGCTTCCATAATTAAAACAATCATAAATTTGTAACCGATCGACAATGCAATATAACTGAGTGTGCTCGATTCCAGAGACAGGAGAAAAACAACTGTAACTTTGAGATAAGCTGAGCCGAGCCGAGTTTTGAGACTAGACCCAACAAAGTTCAACCCATCGGGCTTCCTGTACAAACATTTTTTCGCTATTTGCTATTTGGCACAAACCAACAAGCTACAAGACATATCGATCATCATATTACTTATTATCCATGGAAGAGATTGCCATGCATCGCAGTGAACATCCAAATATCGACACATATCACATTAATCAGCACACTGCGCATGTTTTGCATGAGTCAGAGGCACGAATAGGTACAGTTATATGTAAAATTTAACTCTCTACAATATTGCAGTTGAGTACTTATCCGAGGTGTTAATATCTACCTTCCTACAGTAGAATTTTTACAGATCTGTTCAAATGACAGATTTTTAACCACTGTAGTTTTTTTCAATTTGCGACAAGACCCAACACGATATGAGAAAGATTTTTATATGGAACGATAGGCCTAGGTTTCCTCTACAAGAATCAGCAAAAAATCTACTGGGAAATGCAATCTATAGATACGGTTGGTGGTAAAGTAAAAAAATTTCCAATTTGCAAATTTCATTTTTTGGACATATTTCTGTGTAACAGACGATCGGTTGCACCAAACATGAAAATCTTTTAGGATAGCATGTAGGGTAATATGATACATATATTTACCAAATGTCATCCCGTTTGGATTCACCAGTACTGAGATATAGCAAATTGATTTTTTTCATTAAAATTTGTGCAAATCTGAATATGGATCGAGTAAAATCTGAATATACTATGAAGTAATTAGTTTCATATAAAATTACAGCCATTTTCAGACTCAGGAAACAATTGTCTATCAAGGTGTAAAGTATGAAATTTTTTTATTTTTTCAACATTTCCCAAAGTGTACCCCTTTCTCATAAAGTGGCTCTTAATATAAAGCTGCTTACTAGGTAAGCATCCCATTGCATTATTCGTGTGCTAATTAACTTATGGGGCATTGTTTTGCATCTACACAGCCATAATGAATGTAGTGCCATAGTGAACCAAACAAAATTTTAAAAGCTGCTGTGAAATATGTAAAAAATTTTAAAGGAAAATCATCATTTTAAGCAACGATAAATAACGAGTTTTCATTATTTCCCAACATTTCTATATTTTTACAATGTTTTAAATTTGTTAAACTTTTAGAATTAATAATTTTCACACCCAACAACAATGAAGCGAGTTGCACAATTTTCAAATCGTGCGACTTTGTCAAATCACCGAAAAAGGTAACATTTTATTGTGCAAAAAATTTACATTAGGGTGTTTCTTATAGTGAATGTCGCGTATCTTATAGCGAGAGTTACTTGATGGATCCATATCCATGCGCTTGACAAATTTTGTGGTGTCTTATAGCGAAGGACCCCGTATCTTACAGTGGGAGTCGCTCAACATGTGCGTTATAGCACTGGGGGTATAACCAACTCGAGGGCTGCGCGGCAGAATGTCCTAAGTGCTGTAGTGAGAGATAGCACTTAGGACATTCTGCCGCGCAGCCCTCGAACTGTTTCTTAAAGCGAATAGCGAAGGTCTTTATAGTGAGAGTTCTACAACATGCTACATATAGTAATTTGACCGGGAGTAGTTTTTTGTACCTTATAGCGAGCTGATTCTTATAGCGAGTAGTTCTTATAGCGGGAGTCGACTGTATTCGCATTTTTCGATTTTAAAATTTCGTCGTTCGCTCGCTCGATTTGAAATATTCGCTAAATTCGTTTTTAATTTTCGCTGTAATTCGCAATTGTCGCTGTGTTTCGCGTTTTTCTGTTTTCATTCTCCGATTTTGCTGTAATTTACTCCAAGCCGTGCGTATTTTTTATTTGCGTTATTATCCAGCAAACCGTGCGTAATTTAGTTTTTCGTTATATTGGTGGTGTAAATTGAAAACCGAGTTTTTAATAAACGATTTTATTGTCAAAATTTGTGTTGTTACAAGCAAATTGCAGAAACAAGCCAAAAAAAAGCACAGAGAAACTTGATTTTTCAAACTAAATCTTTTCAAAGTTTCAAAACGAAATTTTGCGAATTTATGTTTCAAGTAATTGCACAGAAATACCATTTTTGTAAGCCAAAATACACCTGATTGAAACTGCAATATAAAACAAAAGCACTCTAGACGTTTCAAAAATAAGCACGTAACTTGTTATGTCTCACGCGATTTTTTTGTTTATTTTTTATTCATTCGGAATTGTTTGATGTCTGTTTCTCTTTATTGCGCTCATCGTTAGAAATCAGGCTAATAAGTGGGACTATTAGCTCCATGTTTACATTCTACAGTATGACATCAATATCGCAAGCTGTGATTCTGTCGAAGTGCCTTTGGCTTGCAAGCTCGATTTTTTCAAAGTCTAAACTTGTACGACTTGCAATGCATCACTGGCAAAAGCGAAATTCGCTTCTAAACGCATAAACACAATTCTGACACGAAAACGCGTTGGAAAAACAAATAACGCGTCGTCTCTTGCTATGTTTCGCGCAACGGCGGCCATCGTGTCGTCTGCACTCGAACTTGCGCATCGGACGGCCTTGGCGTTACGCACGCACGTGAAACAGCCGCTAAGGTGCTCATAATTCATTGGGCGATTTTGTTTCAAAATCTCATTTCAGAAAAAAGCGAAGATTATCAATAAAATCGACACGTTTTTTGTTTTCGTAATCGATTTTCCATCCCAAAGCCGCGATGGCCAACAAAAACGTGATAACCGACGATAGTTTAGCATTTTTATACAAAGCCGCTGGTAAGTTTCGTAAAAGAGCCCGTTAGAGCGTCGGCGGTGGCTCATAATTCGCCCGTCGCGTCGATAAACGAACAATTTCCCTAAACTAACGGACACGGGCAATTTTTGTGTTTAGCTTCGCGCGGACCGGGCAAACGGCAAGTCCGAGTGGTCAGCAGAGAGCGACTAGTCGCTAACTTCGGCGACATCGGCGCGTCGGACGACGACGAGGACGACGATTTCAGAGTCGAAGGTTTGTTTGTCTGTCGATCGATTTTACGCAATATAAAAAAACTAGCTAGCTAAAGTTTTTGCTCGTTTCACGGTTTTTTACGACCTATTTTTTGTTTTTGGTTTTACTTTTCTATTTGTGGCTACTTTTCGATGAAGTTAAGGTGCAAAAGTGTTGTTTCACAATGAGCACGACGGGCTCGAACTCGAAAACGAGGACTCAGTCGACGTTCGCTGTAGAGGCGAGCCTCGACGAGCGTCGTACGACGAATCGGTCGATAATAAGCGCGTTAAAAAGAACGCGAACGCGCACTGTTTTGCTCGATTTGTTGATGAAAAAACAAAAAAATGGTCCTGAAAAATCGTAAAAACTACCAAAACGTGCAAAAAAGTTTCCGATTTTCTTTAAAGTCTAAAATTTCGTAAAAGAAGCAAAAAGTTAACATTAACAGAAATTTGTTTTTAAATGCTTTTTTATTTGCACATATTTGCATGTATCGAGAAAACCTCTGTTTTCTTATTATAGACGACACGAAATGTGTTTGAAATTTACTAAAACGTGCAAAAAGTTGAAACTTATAGCTTGTTGGCTAGAAAACTAAGTTTCTTGAGCGAAACCGAGAGCGAAACGTGTCCTGCCTTGCTCACTGTCGTACGTAAACACGATTTGTCTCGTTTTTTAGACGCTAGCGACGCCGAATCCGACGATGACGACTCCGACGGCGATCATAAAGGCAGCGACGACGACGACGGCAGCGATAATAATTCGGCGTCGGACGACGACGACGATGAAGAATCCAAAGAATCGGACGCCGGTCGAGACCCTCGGACTGGCTACAGCGGACTGTCGACCATCGACAACACGCCCGACGAGTCGAATTTGGGCGGCTGCGGCGGCGCGCCGCCGCCCGACGACGCCATTTGCTGTATTTGTCTGAATATGAAAACGAGCAACGACGAGTTGGTCCAGTGCGATTTATGCGGCCTGGCCGTGCACGAAGGGTGCTACGGCGTCGTCGACACGCTGCCCGACGACGACGGCGACGACGGCGGCAGCGAGTCGAGTTCCGAATCCACCGAACCGTGGTTCTGCGAGCCGTGTTTATCGGGCGCTGATCCTCGACCGACGCCATCGTCGGAGGGCGACGTCTATTGCGAATTGTGTCCGAACAAGGGCGGAGCGTTCAAACGAACCGACGGCGGCCGATGGGTTCATTTGCTGTGCGCGTTTTATAACAGTCAAGTGACGTTCGGCGACCCGGAACGATTGTCGTCCGTGTGCTTATCGGGCGTCGGCGCGGCTCAATACGGCGCAAGATCGTGCGCACTGTGCGCCAGCAAATTGCTGTGCCGAACGGGCGTGGCGGTCAAATGTGACGCGGGCATGTGCAAGATGTACTTGCACATCACGTGCGGCCAGCGTCACGGATTGCTCGTTGACAGCCTACTCAACGCGGCCGTCGACGAGAACAGCCCCGAGCAGAACAGCATCGCCGATCCGTACTATTTATGCTGCGCCGGGCATAGCGAACGGTCGGCCGTGAAACTCAAAAAACATCTTTACGCGAAAATGAACGCGCAACATGCGAAATTCGCGCCGAAAACGCTCACTGATCGCGAGCGTCAGGTGTTGAAATCGAAACGAGCCCGATTCAACGATTATTTCGCGAAAAAATCGCCCGCCGACGTCGGTAACGAGCAAAAATCGTCGTCGACTGCCGCCGACCGACCGCAACGGCTGATGACGAGCAGTTTCGAATTCTTGTCCAAGATGAAACGAAAATCGGAACTGTGCCTGAGCATCACCGATGAACAGTGGGAGAACGAATTTCGAATCGGCTTCACGCCGGATATGGTCGGCAAGTACGTCATGCCGGTGGCGTTCGCCGCCGATTTCGTCGCGTATTATTCCGAACGGGAGAAATTTATACCGTCGGTCGGCGGACAGGTGAAAAAATTGACGGCGGTCAACGCCAAATTGAAACAGGCTCAAGAAAGCATCAAGGACCGATTCGATCTGGTAAAAACAAGAAAAGTGTCTTGTCTAGCTGTGTTTCTAGCGTTTTTTTAAATCGTAATTAATTTCACCTGTGGTCAATGGACAACTATCGTCAGTGAACAATTGTATTTCAACTACTTACTGGACAACTATAGTCAATGGAGAACTATAATCAGTGGACTACTATGGCCATTGGACATTTAGAGTCAGTCAATGGACAACTATAGTAATGATCAGCTATAGTCTATGGACAACTATAGTCAATGGATAGTTATAGTCATTTTACAACTATAGTCAATGGAAAACTATAGTCAGTAGACAACTATGATGAAACGACAGCTGTAGTAATTGGATAACTATAGTCACAGGGCAACTAGAATCATTGGACAACTATAGTAAATGGACAAATATAATCAATGAACAAACTATATATATATTTATCGGACAACGGTAGTCAATTTAGAACTATAGTCAGTGGGCATCTTTGGTGAATCGACAACTATAGTCATTGGACACTATAGTCAATGGACAATTATAGTCAATGAACAACTACAGCCACCGGTCAACTATCTGCACCGGACACTATCTCCTGACAGCTATAGCCACTGGACAAATATAGTCACGAGACAACTATAGACATGATACTACTCATCAAAACTGAAACTTACTGCACAATGTTTTCAAGTTATGTGATGTTTATTGCAAAGCACTTCGAACTTCATAGTCCTACGGTAGTGTGCCGGGTGTTTTCGAAATTTGACCGATTCGGACGATTTTCAGGCGGATAAAGAGTACAAAACGCTGACGGACGACGTCGAAATCAAGTACGAACGGTTGAAATCGTGGTGCAACGTTTTGAAGAAATTCAATTGTAAAAACGTTAAATCGTCCGACGCGCCGCCGCCCGCGTTATTGAAAATCAAGCAAAAATCGCAATCGTCGCCGCCGCCACGTCCACCGCCCTCGTCGTCGGCGGAAGAAGAAGAGGAGAAAAAAATGCAGAAAAAGTCCGCGGATTCGAAAGAAAATCGTAAAAGATCAAAGTAATCTCGTTTCGTTTCCGTTTTCGGCGTGTTTCGCAGCTAGCCGCGACGCGTTTTTTGTTTTCGACGTCGCGTCAAAACGGATTTTTTAATTTTTCAAGGTCGCCAACGACAACGCCGACGCCGACGAAAAAACTTCCGGGCAAATTTCCGCACGCCAATTTATCGTCGTCGCCGACATCGTTGAAAAATTTAGAGTGCCGAACGTGTCGAAAATCCAACGATCAACATCGCCTGGCGCATTGCGATACGTGCAAATTTCATTATCACTTGACTTGTTTGGATCCGCCGCTCATGAAAATGCCGCGAAAAACGGCGGCGTACGGCTGGGAATGTTCTAACTGTAGTCGCCGATCGTCCGATTCGAGCGACGACGAGAAAGAGCCTGACGTCAACGCGCCTCGACAATTGCGCACGTCGCACAAGCCCGTGCAGCGGTACATCGCCGACGACGCTGGATCGTCGGCTGAAAAAACAAAAAAAGTGTCGGCTAAAAGCGATAAACAGGCGAAAACGACGCCGACGAAAGAAATACTTGTAAAACAGCCGCCGGTAGAAGAAGTGAAACGCGTAAGTCGTTGGAAGTCTATAGTCGCCGATGGGCGCCCGTTAAGAACGTTGGCCTGTGAGATTTTTTGTTTTAGGAAGACGAAGTCGAGGAAGAACAATTTGAGGAAGAAGACGACGACGATGACGACGACGAAGAAATTCTTCGGAGTAAATCGAACATGGCCGACGACATCGTTGCCGACGTTATGAAACGAGTATTCGCGTCGAGCAGCGGCAAGGCGTCGGTGTCGGCGTCGGACGACGATCGAAACAATCAAAAAAACGGTATTGTAAATAAGAATTCGCCGTTGACGACGACGGCGAAACGTCGCAGTTCGATGAACGCATACGAATTGGGCGAGCTGAAAAAACAACGTCTACTCAAACCGGGCGTCGGCACGGCGTTGCATCCGCCGCCATTGTCGTCGCTTCGGTCGCCCGGCGTCGGCGGTGGCAGCGTCGGCTTGGACGAAGAATCGTCGGACGACGGCGACTACGACGACGAGGACGATGCTATGGGCGGAAGTTGTTACGAAACTGCGAGCCCGGCGGCATCGCCGCCGAAGTAAGAGCTTCAACTATAGACGACGATGGTTAACGAGCGATAATAGACGCCTAGCGATGCAACTATAGATGATAGCACGGGAACTATCGGCGCTAGCTTGACAGCTGTGGATGCTAGCTAGTGATCTATGAACGCTAGCTTGGCAGCTGTTGACGTAAGCTAGGCAACTGTAGACGTTAGCTTGGCAACTATAGACGCTGGCAAAGCAACTATAGTTAGCGATTTAATTGGAACTATAGACACTGGCTTTGTTTAGAAAACGCATGCAGTATCAAAAAGATTCGCTGACCAAGGCGATCGACGCCGTTTTTACGGGCGAAATGGGCGCCAAACGAGCGTCGCAAGTGTTCGGCGTTCCGCGTTCGACGATCGGCCGTCGCATTCGCCAGTTGAAAAATTCGACTCAATCGTCGTCGATGCAATCTACGTCGTCCAACGAGCACGACGATTCTCAATCGGTGCACGTGATTCGCGTCGAAGATTTGGAGTGAATTCGAAAATGGCGCCGATGAGAAACGATTTTGTTCGATTTTTGGTCGCCGGTCGTTGCGTTTCTTGCATTTTTTGTACGTTTCGTTTCTCCTCATGTATTTTTTTTTCGTTTGTTGTTTACGAACGTTGATGCTCAGGCGTTACAAATGCGCTACCTGTGCATCGTGAGCTACTGTATTTCGTACCTGAGCATCGGACGTGTTCTTCTTGCTAATCATCGTCGTCGTTTTGTTGAGTCGAAATTTTGAAAAAATTAAAAATAAATGTTTGAAAGTAACCCAAAAAGACCAGGAATTTTGCATTTTCGATTCGAAAAGTGTCTTTTACTTGAACGGTATCGGGCAAAAAGTTGATTCAACAAAAAAATAACAAGATTTTCAGGATGGGTCGCAAGTGGGACAGGCGTACTGTATTCCTACTGTATCGGCGAATATTCAATTTGCATAGGGGTCTTCCCCAAGAGTTGAGGGCGGTAGGCGATAATTACGTTAGGGACGAATTCAAAAGGCACAAAAATTCGAACGAACTCGAAGCCGACGTTTTCTTACGAGAATGGACGGTAATTGAGTTAGAAAAACAAATTCCTCACTGGCTATTAAGTGTACTAGTAAAAAAACTATCGCTAAATAACTATTGTCATTATGCAACCGGAGTGATTCGACAACTATAGACACTGATCAAATATTGTTACGAGACAACTATGGTCATTTCGACAACTACAGTCATTGGACAACTAGTCTATAGATAAAACTATAGTCACAGTCACTAGACAACTATAGATACTGGACAACAATAGTCATTTAACAACTAATGTCAGTCATTTAACAGCTATATTCTACGAGCAACTATAGTCAATAGATAACTATCGTCATTGAACAACTATAGACATTGGAGAACTATAGTCGCTCGACAATTATAGCCGCTGGACAACAGTCACTGGACAACTATAGTAACTGGACATTTATACTCACTGGGCAACTATAGTTACTGGACAACTATAGTCACTTACAGCTATTGAACCTTGACAACAATAGTCACTGGACAGATTAGTTTCTTAGCATCTAAAGTCACTACACAACTATAAACTCTGGACAACATTACACATTAATCAACTATAGACATTGGACAACTATAGACACTAGTCAATTATATTTACTGGACTACTATAACCACTGCACAAGTATAGTCACTGGGCCGTTGAAGTCACTGGAGAACTATAGACACTGGATTTAAACTCTAGACGCTGGACATTTTTGTATTTCCAGCATTATTGCGTAACATTGGCTGGTCAACTGTCATCGGCGGGAATTGTCAAAGGTCAACTAGGTCAAGATTTACAAGAGGAACAAATTTCGAAACTGACCGACGAACAAATCTATCAACTGTATGAATTGAAAATCGAATCTCAAAAGCCGAAAATAGACGAGAAATCCTAACTTATTATCGAAAAATTGACAGTTTCCAACGAAATTCAGGCACGTTTTTTGTTTTATTTTCATTTTAGAACGTCGACAACAGTTTCGATTCAAGAAAAAATGTACAATTATTTTATAATGAAATTTTTAAAACAAAAATTGACACTTATAACAAAATAAAAAACAATTTAAGAATAAAAATTTTCAACGGAACAGGCAAAAAAATTTTTTTAAAGCTTCTTGGCACAACGAATTTTCGCGCGCGAATACGGTAACGAAAAAAGTGATAAGCAGGTTTACACTGGGCGGACCATTCCAAAGGCGACAAAAAAAATACAACGAAAAGGTCCATTCACGTCGTTTCATCAATTTTGATTCGCAGGTTCGAATGTTTTTGCAGATCGTTGATTCTCAGGATCGACTGTACATTGTTAATTCGCAGATTCGAATCAGTCTGCGCATTGTTGATTCGCAGGTTGGTCGGTCGTACCTGCTGATCATTGGCAGCGGCGATGGTCGTCGACGACGAAACGTCGCTCAAATAGCCTTCGCTAACCTGCGCATCGTGCGAACAGTTCTCGAATACAGTATGCAATGCAGTACCCCGGTGTACTTTCGAATCGTGTTTATTACGGCGGTACCTGAGAATCCGATCCACAGGCGGCGGCGGCGGTTGATCGTCAGGCGCCGTTGAATTTTTTACGTTTAAAATTTTCGACGAATATCGTCGAGGAATTCGTTTTTTCGCTATCTGATTTTGAAATTTATGCTTTCGCTTCGAAAGTTTTTTCGCAGTCGCCGCCGCCTCGGCGTCGTCCGCAGGCGGCGAGCGAACGTCGTTGAGGAAAAATTTCCGCCCTTCTTCATCGTACAAGCACGTCACGCAGCACACGCTGTTCGTCGACGAAAACAAATTTTCCGTCGTGGCTAGCGGCTCTGCCGTCGCATCGACATCGTCAGGGGATAATTGTTGTTGTTGGTGCTCAGGCGCCTCTACCGTACGCTGAGCGGCTGCTCGCCGACAATGACGATTCTGCTGGTGCCTGAGTCTCGACGCCCGACGGCGTTCGGCCCAGTCGACCGTTCGCTTTTCGTTGAACCCTTCCCAGAAGCCCAACTGCCAAAACTGTTCGCTGGTCGACGGCCTACGGCCGCCGCCGTTGATGACGTCATCGTCTACAGTTGTCGATGGTCGACGGTCGACGTCGCCGTTGGCGACAACGTTCGCGGCGCCGGTCGGCGTCCATCGGCGAGTGGTCGCCGTCGTCGACGCGGCGTTCAAGTCGACGACGACGGCGCTCGGACAATCGTCGGGCGACGTACGCTCGCCACCGCCGACGTACCGTTCGAACACGACGTCGAACAAGCACAGCGGACACGTGCGATTTTGCAATAGCCACGGGTCGACGCACTTTTTGTGAAACTCGTGACTGCACGATATCACGCGTAAAACCTGCAAAAAGCGTCGCCGTTAGCAAACTAACCGTTAAAAAAAGTAGTCAATGGAAACTATAGTCATCAACGGACAACTTTAGTCACTAGACAGCTATAGTCAATTGATAAGTATTAGTCAATGTACAACCATAGTTAATGGACAACTCTACTCACTGGACAGCTACAGACAATGGGCAACTACAGTCATTATACAACTAAAGTCATTGGACAACCGTAGCCAATGGACAACTATAATCAATAGACATCTATTGTTAATGGACAACTATAGTCTCTATACAACTATAATTTCGCTTACTTGACCATCTTTAAAATCTTCTAGACATATGGCGCACGTGTCCGAACCGCTGGACATTGACAAACTTTGCTTGCTGCCCAACAGACTGACCGACGCCAACCTGCAGTCGGTGCCGGCCGGCGGCGTTGGCGCGCACGTTCGTTTATTTCGCTTGGCCGACGACGACGACGACGAAGATTTGATTCGCCGGAATTTCTTCACTTCCATTCGCGCGAGCGCGCCCTTTGCGAGGCTTCGCAACGAAATTTCGTTCCGTCGCTGCGGTTTGAGGTTGATCTGCAACTGCGAAACGTGCAAAAAATCGAAACGAAAATTTTCTATAATCACTGGCCAACTATAGTCCACGGACACCTACAGTCACTGCACAACTATAGTCCGCGGACTACTACAGTCATTGGGCAGCTACAGCACCTGGACAACTATAGTCACTGGATCTAGTCATTGGACAACTATAGTCGGATGATGCTCAGGCTACTGTGTACCTTAATTAAAATCAACACGAACACGAATATGACGAGCACCAATAACGCGAAAAATATTCCGATATCGAACACGGTCGGCATGATTTCCTGAAGAAAACAAAACAAAAAATGACGCATGAAACCCGTCCAATGGTGCCAAAACTGGTTTCTTACTTTCCATTTCGATTGATCCGCAGGTTCGACGATTTTCTCGTCGATTTTATTATTCTGCCTTATGGCAACTTCCAGCGCCACGCCGTTTGTGGTGGCTCTGTGCAAAATGGCCCGCATGCTTTGAGCCTGAAGGCCACCGATGGCGACAACCGGGATATCCAATGGAGGATAATCTTCAATCTACAATCGATGCTCAAGTTCAATGCAAAAAAATTTATAAAACGGAAATATGCCCGATACCTTATGTTTGGAGTTCAATAATCGCATTCCTTGACCGTCGAATATGACTCCAATGGCTTGACTATCACGAGCGAATTTGGCCTGAAGTTCACAAAAAAAATTTACTATGGTTCAGCGACTATAGTTGCCACGAAACTACAGTTGCCACGAAACTATATATTGCCACGAAACTATAACTACTATAGTTGCTAAGAAATTTATAGTTCTTCAACGACTATAGTTGTCCAGTGGCTATAGTTGTCCTATGACTATATTTGTCCGGTGACTATAACTATAACTATGCCAAGTTACCTATAATCCCTCCTTAACTATAGTCGTAAAAAGTTGCAAGTATTTTGTCTGCTTGTTTTGTATCAACTTTTAATTTTATCGTCGCTCGTCAACTTTGTTGAACTGGCTCGTTAATTTCTCGTTTAATTTGTTTGCGAGTTTCAATGAACGAACGTTAACAAGTTTCGCTCGCAAAGTTGCAAAAGCGACGACGAAACAGCGATCAAAAGAGAAAAAAAACTTTCTAAACGTCGCCGCGTTTGAAATTCGGTCGACGACGTTTTTTTTGCGCCGTTGCGCGAACGAAAAGGGAAGAAAAATTAATAAATACGCGGGCGAGTGATTTATTTTTATGTATTTCTTTTCTTGAAAATCGTAAATCGTTCGTTCGTTCGACGTTTTTCGTTATCGACGAACGACGAAGATGAAGACGAAGACCGGTCGGTCGCTCGCTCGCCCGTCGAACGTTCGGTCGGCGCGCAAAAACAAAATTTATCGCCGACGAAACGCCCGTTCGGGCGAAGGCGGCGAACATCAAAGCGAACTGTCGAAACGGCCGAAACGACAAGAAAACTTGAAAGCGGCCAGTTTTAATGGCGCCGAAACGAATTTCGCCGCGCAATAAATCGCCATTCGGTCGTTTTTCTCATTCTTCTTTTTTTACGTCTTTCTTTACGACCGGCGGCGCTCGAGGGCGAGAGCCATCGGTCGGTCGTAGTTTTCGCTCGGTTCGGCATCGGCCGCAACCTCAAAATCGTCCGAAATCGCCCGATCCAAGCGAAAAACTCGAAACGATCATTCATCATCGTCGTCCGTCGGTCGGTCGGCAGCAATTTTTCCTTTATGTTTTCCCGTACGTCGTCAGTGGACGTCGGTCGGCGATCGGATGGCCGCCGGTGAAAGCAAAAAATGCGCCGTGCTCTAACGCCGAACGGCGTTTTCTTTTCGTTTCTCACAAAAACGCAGAATTTGTTTGCAGCCAGTCCGACGACGAAAAAATCGTTTCATTGAAAATAAATCGAACGTAACGACGCCGCGGCGTCTGCGCATTGAATGAAAAAAGAACATGAAACTCCTCAATTACATGAACAAACGAAACATTTCTCGAAAGAAAGAAATAAAGCAGGATTCGACGGTTTTCAAACAAAAAACGTGTCGAACGCTACATCTGTAGGTCGACGAGCCAATTCTTACGAATGAGGTACTTTTGGATTCGCCTAGTTCTCAGGAATCCAACGATACCCTTATCGACATCTTAGTTTCGACGGATATCACGTCCGAGCGCTTACAATTTTTATATTTTGCAATTTTGCTCGTTTTGATGTTTGCCGCGCAATGACTTGGCGATTTTTTACGTTTTACGAGCAAGAGAAAACAGTTTTTCAGAGATTTTTACGACGTAACCAATATCTTAACGACCTCGGGCGCTCAACCGATACAACGACACGACGACGTCGCTCGTCGACGATTATAAATTCGTCGGTTCAAAAACGCTGACAGTCCATCGGACGGACGGACGGCGGCGGCGCTCGTTAACGTTTTCTAAACGATTTCCTCGTTCGCCCGTCGCCCCCCGAAACGCCGCCGTTCGGTAAAACTCAAGAAAAACGCCGCCGTCGCAACGGCGAAGGCGATAAAAATATTTTTTTAGTTTGCCCCCATCGTATCAAAATTTGAAATCAAAATTGAATGACGTTCGTCAAAGGCGAGCCGCCGCCGCCGATGCCGAATTGAGCAAGATTATCGTTCGGAAAAACAAAAAAAAAACGAGACCGCGACATCGTTTTCGCAACATTTTTTGAAAAATCTCAATAAAACAAATTACAACGCCGGCTAGAGCAAAAAATCGGTCGTCGGCGAATGCTAACCGCTCAAAAACTAGTTTCATAAAAATGAAAATTTTATTTATGCAAATCGTTATCAGAAACTTGGTCGACCTTCGTCTTCGTCGTCGTCGTCGGTCGGGTGAACAAATTTTTAACGACGCGGCAATAAAAATGAAAATATAATTTGTTTCTCGATGCGAAAACCAGATAGATAATAAAACAAACAATAAAAATGCTCCGACGCATACGAAATCGGGCATTTTATGAAACGTAAATATAAAAAAAGCCTACTTGATTGTAGGGCGATATACAACCGGCGAGGAATGGCTCGACGTCCATCATGACAACGACGATATGGCCGGCGAGCGTAGAATCTAATCCAAGCGATTTTCTTTGACAAGCTCTGATCGGATGCAACTAAAAGCAAAAATTACAAGTTTCGTTCGTGAACAGCGCTCGTTTTGCGCTCGGAGACGACAGGAAATTTGTTTTTTTTAGCAAACTTCGTGCATTTTTCTCATAAAACTGCTTTTTGTGCTTGCGAACCGATGGAAGTGTGTTTTATCTCGATTTTTGCTTTTCGAATGCATTTCCTGTGTTTTTTTTCTCATTCTTCGAGCGACGAATAATAAAAAGAAAACCGCGTGTCGGAAATTCAATTGCGCAAACCCCGAATCGGCATTGAAAACGGGCGAAATGAAATAAATCTACTTTTCGGGGGCTTCTTCGCGAAAAACCCGAAACTATAGGTACCGAATTGAAATATTGCCTCGAAAACGCCGCCGCGGCGCCGGATAGTAACCGCTTTCGGACGCTTTCGGCGCTCGCCCAACGTAAAACTCGCAACGAAAATCGATCGATTTTAGCTAGTGAAAAGAAAAACACCGTATCGACGCAAAATGGCGAGCTTTCGAGGCCGCAAATGCAATTAGAGCCAGCGGCAAGCTGGTAATCCAGCTGATTATCCCGACTTGCTCGTTTTTATCGAGTTAACGAGTAAAAACTAGTTTCAAGCGCATACAAGCCGTTTTCCATTTCGCTACCTAAAAGATAGCTAGATCGAGATGAACCCTCTAATGGATACATATCCGAGTCGGGCGAGGTATAATTTCCGTTTTTAAATGCAATTTTCGCTTTCATCGAATTAAATAGTAGCCCGAAACCTTACATGTCCAGTGGTAAAATCGGTACGACCGAAGAAGTTATCCGATACCCGTGAGAAAAATTGCTCCTCGCCCGAGCAAATAAAATCAAATAAAAACAAACGATCAGAAAGTTTTTCATCGCGGCCCAAGAATGCTAATTAAGATTGTTTTTCAGTTTTTCAGAATTTTAGAATTCGAAACGACCACTATTGCGCCGCGAGCGAACGTAATTGTCGTCGTTTGGAATAAAAATTTGCGCAATTTTTGTGAAAACTAGCAGTGCGCGTAGTTTTCGTCGGTGGTTTTGGTGTCGGAAAGAAGAGGAATGAAGGGAAAAAGAATCCTCCTCGGGTCCGTCCGTCCATCGTTACGACTTCGGCATGCGAAATTTATTCGCCTTCGGATGCAATTAAAAACGAAATTGCCGAAGCTAAATAGTACTTTTGTGCGATGGAAGACGACGCATTTTTACTCGTTTTTACGTTGTAGTTGCCTCTGTTTGTAAAAGAGGACTAGAGGGGAAGGGAGGAGAGAGCGAGCAAAGAGAAACCGATAAAACGAAGTCGAACAGAGGGAAGAAAACATTGAATTTATTTCGGACGCGGTTTTTGTTGCTGATGAATCAAATAAACTGTCGTGCTTTCGATGATTCGTAGAAATGTTCAGAAATATACGATTAAAATGTTAGAAAGTCTTACAATTGTGCTTGTTAGACGCTGGGAAAGACTCAAAAACGGTTATAAAAGGAAATTCTCACATAAATTTGTATAACACCCAGGAAAGTATTTCATTTTGCTCGTTTAGAAGCTGGAAGTGACCCAAAAGTAGTTGTAAACTGAAAGTCTCGCAAAAATTTGCAGAAAACAGGGAAATCGAATTTAGATTATGCTGGAAGTGACCCAAAAAATAAATTTGCATAACACGCTGAGAAATTGAGCATTTTGCTCGTTAACAAGTTGGAAGTGACCCAAAACTCATCGTAAAATGAAAATTACGTAACATTGAACATTTTTGCTTGTTTATACACAAAAATGACCCAAAATTGACTGCAAATTGCTGGAACTCGTCCAAAACGTGTAAAAAACAATTTCCGTCGCTCGCCCGCAGGTTTTCGAGCTACGCCGCTCCCTTACTTTGATTAATAATCCGTTAACGTTGACGTCGTTGCCGAAATTCGTATAATTACCCAAAATGTAATTTTTATCCTTGCCGAACGTAAATTCGACGCGCGACGTGCCGACGCCGCGTTCGTCGTCGGCGACGAAAAGTTTCGTCAACAAATTCGCATCGTCGTTTTTATTATTATTATTAATTACATTATTATTATTATCGTTTTTGTTGTTCATTATCATTAACGGCGACGTCCGATTATTTGAATTTTTGCTCGATATCGACGTCGACGCGACGGCGAACGCGTCGACGTACGTCAATAATAAAATCAACAAACGCCACTTTCTTGTCATCGGTTTCGTTCGAAGCGCGTAAAAAACAGAAACACAAACGGCCGATATATAATAAAAGTTATCAATTTTAATTTTTGCGCCGCTCGCGCGTCGACGAAACCGAGAAATGAATGAATAAACGTCGCGGACGACGACGACGAAAAATCTTCGCTCGCCGTTCGTCGGACGTTAGTTAAAAATGAACGCGCGTACGCAACTCAATGACGAATCGGGTAGCGAACGGAAAGGTATAATTTTTTGTTTGAATAACCGACTAGAGGGGTAGAAATAAAAAACGCAACGAATACAAAGTCGCACCGCCGCCCGACGAATAACTATCGTCGTCGGCCGGAGCCTTTACGAGAATGTTGTATCCCATAAAAATCCCGGATAACGTACGTTTCGAGCAAAAAATCTTCGCTGGCCAGCGACTATAAGGGCGCCGACGAGCTAGCTAACGGCGTCGGCGAGGCGATACACCGAGCAAAAACGACGACCAAACGACAACGACGACGACGACGATGAGAAATTGGAAGACGAGAAGAAGAAAACGAGCGTTGGCTCGTCGGGCGGCATTAAATTGTTGGCCAACCACAGGCAACACAAACAGTAGTAAAATGATTTAAACTCGCCCGACGCGTTTCTCGTTCGCGCACGAACCGAGCGTCGCGCGTACATCAAACGCGCCGACAAACGACGCCGCCGAGCAATAAATCAGCCGCGATGGCGATCACGTGACGGGCCATTAAACGTCGTCGTCGTCGTACGCCGTCGTCGAAAAACTCCGCCCGATCGACGGCGATCGAAGAAAGGGCGCCGACGAGAACAGACTTTTTCGGTTTTTTACGCCGCCGCGCGCGTTGAAACGCGACGACGACGCATCAAAATGACACAACAAGCGACAACTTTCGAACGCGAAAATGTCGCTGAACAAGTGAAAAAAAGACATTTTTAACGCCGCTTTTGCTAGTTTACGGTGTCAAAAGCGTTTTCTTCTCGGTTTTTTATATAAAAATGCTAAAATTGGAAAAAGATAACAAAAAAATCTGTGTAATTGAAATTTGGCATTTTGGAGGTCGAAAAAAGCCAGAAAGGTGGTAAAAAAGTGAAAGACCCGTGTAAACGGACACGAAACAAGTTATAAAATTAAAGTTTCACAAAATTACGTTTTTTGTGTTTGAAATTAAACAAACCGAGTTATAAATCGAGTGTCATAAAATTTTGCACAACACAATGAAAAATTGAAAATTTTGCTACGCTGAAAAATATACAAAATTAGTCGCGAAGTGCAACTAAAATTGTCAAAAATGCTTACAAAGCGAATCTGGTACAATTTTAGCCAGTGCACGAAATATTGTTTTATAAACAAGAAACATGCCGTATTATGCAACAATTCTTGCAGTTTTTGAATTCAAAAATGAATAATTTTAATACAGACTTAATTTTACAAAAAAATAATATTAATAAAAATTTTTTTATCCTACTGCAACACAATGAAAAGACCTGCTTATCGGATATTTCCACAGTACTCAGTGCATCAACGTTCGCTGTGGTCTACTTTAATGCCGGCCATTTCCAACAGGGATTTGTCCGGATTTTCGTCCCATTTTCCCGGCAAAGGGACCTGAGAATCAAAAAGCAAATACAAAAAATCTACAGTAAACCATGCCTGAGCATCGGAATAGTTTCGTACTTTAGCGTGACGTTCGGCTTGTTTTTTCTCCCAGTTTTTATGGTCCATTTGCGCGGCCGCCGTTTCCGCCGTACCGCAGCCCCAAACCTGCGAATCAAAGAAACTTGCTTATCACAATTTACCCACAAATTACAAAAAAACCTACAAATCGCAACGAAAAAACACAAAAAATCATCCAATCTTCAGGTGCACGTTTCTTTTTTGTAATACTTACTTCAATATCGATTAAATTCGAAAAATCCGGATTAATCTTCAGGCACGGCGGTTGATGAATTTTACCGATGACAAGACCCATAGTCGAAGTTCGCAGTTTCATGTTGAACATGACGAGACCGCCGCCGGACTCCACGAGACGAAATTCGGGCGATAATTGGTACGCGAAACAGTCGGATCCGCCGAAATTCTGCGACCCTTGCCTGCGAATCGAAACGATTTCGATTACAGTAAGACGCAACATGCCCGAGCATCAAGTACAGTACCTCCATTCGACGTCGACGCCGACGACGTGCGAGGAGCCGTCGGCCATTTTTATGAACATTACCGACGGCGATCGGTAATTAAAAACTTTCGTTTCGAACCTGCGAATCAAATTTCGAAAATAACCTGCGAATCAAGAAGTGGTCCAATCGAATTTTTTTACCGGTTCGAACTCAGTCCATGCTCCAAACTACTGTACAAAAGGCTCCACGTGAACGTCGCCGAGGAAATTGTGGATTCATGAAAAACAAAGAAAGTGGTACTTCCACATCACGAATACAGTACGCCTTACCGAAAGCGACTTCGCGGATACTGTAGTGTACGTGGAAGGAATGCAACATTGCACAAACCAAATTTGGAATGGACTCAACAACCGCGACGGAACTAGAGGACCCTACGAATCACAAAATAAATTTCAAAAAATTGTAAAAACCTGCGAATCAAAATGAAAAAGTGACACACTTCGGAGCCCTGCGGGTGCCCGGACTTGAAAATCGACGTCACGTTCCGTTGGAAATTTACAATTAAACGGGGACAATTCGATTCCACGAACGATTTAAATTCGTGTACCGTTTTGCCGTCGGCGATCTGCAGGATAGAAAAAAATAGTACGGCATAAATAGCCATTTGATTCCGCAGTGATTCGACCGTTGACTTCGCAGTGGTCGTCGGCGAGCTTACTGCAGATTTTGCTACGGCCGACAAGAATTTTTGATCCGCTTCCGAAGTCATATCGATACATTTTGCTGCTCGTCGACACGTGTCGATTGCTGTAACTACGCCTGAGCATCAAATTTCAGAAAAAAATTTGTGAAACATAAATTTGCAGTTTTCTAACTTAAATAATGCACTTTTTTCGTCTAAAATATTCTCGTCGCTGCCGATCAAAATCGCGAAATAAAAATCGCTGTTCGTCGCAAAGAATGGTCCAGCCCGAGAGACGAAACAATTTTTATCAACCTGCGAATCACCGAAAACGCGAAATATCTTCGGACCCAGAACGTCGTCGAAAATTTTCTAAAGTGTTTCGAAAATGTTATATTCGGTCAAAAATATTGAAAAAGCGAAATCCTGAGTATCAGCTGACTGTAAAATTATCTTCGTGCAGCGTCGCTTGACCGGCGGCGAGTCGCTTCAAAAAAATACGCGAAATAGAGCAAGATTTTCACAAAAGGTGTCCGAGAAATGATAATTACGTCAAAAACGTGTTCCAACTCAGCACTTTTTTCACTTTTTCTCGGTTTTTGTTCGACCACTTCGACGTTTTTCGTTTCTTTATTTCCCATTTTTTGGCACTGAAAACGTTCGAAACGGTTGCTGAATTTGTTTCTTTCGGATAAAAACCAGCAAAAAATCAAAACTTTCGAGTGTTTAAGAAACAAAAAAAGAGGAATTTCGTAAAACTTTTTATTTCATGTAAAAAATAAATAGCAGATAAAACACTTTTTGATCGACTTGCGATATAAAAAAAACAACTAAAAAACAACTAAAAACCAGCTCAACAAAAAAGAAAAACAAGCAAAAAATATCAATAAAGACCCATAAATAGAAAAAAGGCACCTCGAAAGTCCATAGTTTTAAAACCAAAAAATACACCTCAAAAAACGTAACAAAACGAGCACAAATTTGATACATTTTTGGCCCAAGAATTTTTTTGACAAAAAGACACCGAAAAAGCCAAGCCAATTTTAGCTAGTTTGCACAAATTGCTCGTTAACCAGTTAGAAAAACAAATAAAGGCACCTAAAACGGAATAAATCCGGCCGAAAACAGAGAGCTCGACGTAAGAAACGAAAAACGCGCTGAGCGCGCGGTAGAAAACAAATTAAGTGACTGGCTATCGAAACTTTTGGGCAATATTTAACAACAACTCGTTTTGTAAGTAAATTTCTTTTTCTGAGATTTCTGCTGCAAATTAATCGTATCCTTGTACGTTACGACTTCGGAATTACGCAAATTAGCGACGGCGAGAAATTTCACGGCTTCCGTGAAAGCCATTTCGACGTTCGTCGAATCTTTCGCCGACGTTTCAACGTACGGCAAATTTCCCTGTTCGAAACAAAATTGTGCAATTTCCAGCGGTTTTACGCTTCGATCCGCGTCGTCGTCGGATTTATTGCCTACGACGATAAACGGAAAATTCATCGACGAACCGTTCGGCAAATCGGCGTATTTGTCGAATTCCTTAATCCAAACGGGCAAATTTTCGAAGGATTTTCGCTCGTTCAAGGCGAAAACGAGCAGGCAAACGTCGGCGCCGCGATAAAACGGCGTTCGCAACGTGCGAAATCGTTCCTGGCCGGCTGTATCCCAAATTTGCAACGTAAACATTTGGCCGTCGACGAGAATCGTTTTCTTGAGAAATTCAACGCCGACCGTGTGTTGGCAATTGGGTTGAAAGGCGTTTTTCACGAAACGAGTCATTAGCGAACTTTTTCCGACGCCTCCGTCGCCCAAAATGATAACTTTCAATATCGTACGCGGTTTCGGCGTTTCTTTGACCATTTCCGGCGATTTTAACGAAAGTTATGAGAATTTACTCGTTACAGGCTCTTAGACGACGCAAATTTTGTATTTTGTCGCGCATGAGGTCACATTTTGTAAACCGAGCGTGGTATTTGCCGAAAACATGTAAACAGTGCGCCCTTATAGATGTGTATACCAAAAATTATTTCGAGATCCGCAGGTTAGGGTTTACTTATGTCATAATGACGCTCAAATCACTTGTACACAAAAAAGATTACCGTAAGAATGATTTGCATGTGCGATGGTAAACCACTTACACTTCAAAAAAATGCTTTCCTTGTGTTGTAGCACGTTTTGGATCATTATTATTGCTTGAAAAGGTTCAAATTGAGGTTTTCATGTTTATTACATGCAAAACAATCTTAAGGTAATATTTTTGAGTTGCAGAAGTGAATGAACTTTAATGGAAAGCACACTTTACAATCAAAACCATTATTATTATTATTATTAAGTTCTCGACTTCAATACTTGAAGGTGTAGTACAGTTTTAAACAAACAACGACTTACGAGGGAAGGTTTGGAGGTGTCCGACTCCAATTTAAATGAGAAATAGCTTAAATGAAAGAGGAGAAAAAAGTATGTGTACGAAGTGATATTTGTTTTTCCTGGTGGGCCCTGATTGACCCAAGAATGACCAATCAAATATATGCTTTTCTATAACAATATTTGAAAATG
>JAQGBA010000381.1:0-37691 GCA_034698125.1 Prionchulus punctatus | reverse complement strand
GTCGGTCTGATGTGCTTTCCAACTCCTGAAAGCGTTTAACTGCGTTGTAGACCATGGATTTCTTGTAACCAGTCGTTCTGACAATCCCAGCAGTTTTCATTCCAGATTTGTGCAATTCAATGATGGTGATGCGCATGTTATATCGATTCATTTCTGAGCTAATCAAACATAAACAACCGGTTAAAAGGCACTATCTAGTATAAAATGACATGACAAATTCTGATAGACAATCCAAATCTAGAAAATATGCAAATGACATGAGAAAAACCTGTTTTAAAAAAATTCCACGAACTTTTTCCGCACCCTGTACTTATAATTAAAGTGTTTTTTGATATTTCCAAGCCCAGTCATTGCAATTTCAAGCATCCACTCAATATATTTTACAACCATTTCTACTAGAAATGTTTTTGGATGTTCTAATGTGTTCTAGATTGTGTTAGGATGTTGAACGATGTTGTAGGGTGTTGTAGGATGTGTTAGGATGTTCTAGGATGTTCTTGACTATTCTAGGATGTGTTAGGATATTCTAGGGTGTTCTAGGATGTTCTTGACTGTTCTATGATGCGTTATGATGTTCTAGAATGTTCTAGGGTGTTTTAGGATGTGATAGGATGTTCTAGAAAGTTCAATATCGTTCTAGGATGTTCTAGGGTGTCCTAGGGTGTCCTAGGATGTTCTAGGATTTTCAACCAGACAGTGCTGTTGTGCCAAAGTTACAGTAATTATGTACCTTTTTTAAAGGCTATGGAATGACTGAGCTAAGTCCAATGGCTCCATGGTACCCGTTGGAGATATTAGCAAGCAAAAACATGGATCTTGTGGTGTTGTACTCCCAAACACAAAGTGCAAAGTAAACCAAAGTCCACCAAAGCCGCACGCCAAAGCATTTTATTCGTCTCTTGTAGATTATTGACATAAAACTGGTGAGCCATTGGGCTGCAACAAAACAGGAAAATTATTTCTAGCAGTGACGAACTTTTGAATTAAAAAAAAATTCAAGGATGATAATCCACAAGTGGCATCAACTTCCCCTCAAATTGAACATAAATAAATCTACGCAAACACAAATTTGATTTGAGACATTTTATAATTGAAGTGATTATAGCTAATCAAGGCATAAAATCTTTTTAAATGAAATGCAACGTTTTTTGATGTCATAAAGAAGTGAAAAAAACACTTACTTATCCAAAAACAAAATGGGGTACTTCCGATCCAAAATATTATATTTAGCTAGGTCTCGTCCAACATTTGAAACGCTTCGAAGACAAACGTGCTCAAAATAAGAATCGCAAAACTAATTTAGCTAGCATTTTATTGATGCTAACTTTAATAAGGGCCCCCATGTTGTGCACTGAAAAATTAATAGGATATCCCTTCGATATTTAATGATGTCTATGAATCCTGGGAGTTTATGTCCAGTAAAAAAATTGCCCAATGTAGTTTCGTTTATGTTCTCATCGCGCGAAATTGTGAACTTTATTTTGACACCGACCAAGAAAGTTGATGTTTTAAAAGTTTCAATGACGAACAAACGTTCAGTTGATGTCAAAAAACAAAAAATCCTATGCAAAAATGATACGCGATTCGCGATGGGGAATTTCAAATGTTACTTGAAAAATAGTTTTCAGGAGGGATTGGAAGTTCGAACATTATTTTTTCCAAACGTATTTTGGATTGTTTACTGCAATCTGAATACTGAAAATGAAAAAATTTTTTTAACTTTTTCGCAGCTGATTATTGTTGTCCCCTCCGGATTAAAATTTGTCATTAAAAAAACCCAAATATTTTTAATGATAAACTTGAAGAATTCTTTTTATTAAATTATGAAAAATATTATTTTCACAATTTTGAATTAGCATTTTCTTTCTTGCTCGCAGCTTCTTGCCGCATGATTCGTCGAAGAATCTTGCCTGAGGGCGTTTTAGGAATCGAATCAACGAACTTAACTCCACCGTCTAGTCTCTTATACGCAACCACTTTGTCTGAAAAAACTGCAAAAAATAGGAGAACGGCGACAAATTTTATGATCTATAGTTCACCTGACATGAACTTTTTAACTTCATCTTCGGTCAATGTAAATCCAGATTTTAGTATGATGTGCGCTTGAGGAACTTCGCCCGCGTACTCATTCGGCACACCTATCACAGCCACATCTTCGATTGCAGGATGAGACAGCAAAATGTTTTCGAGTTCGGCAGGTGCAACATAAAAATGATAGTACAGCATAATAGCCAGCAAACTATAGTTTCTAAAAACGAATCTGCAGTACTTGAAATCCTTTGACTTTGATCAACTCTTTGATCCGATCAACAATGAAGAAGAAGTTATCCTTGTCATAATAACCGATGTCTCCTGCACAAAATTTGTTTCCCCTTAAAGAATCTGTGCATAAACGTGAATCAGTGGTACCTGTGTGCATCCAGCCTTCTTTGTCAATTGACTCGAGTGTTTCCTTCAGATTACCCAAATAGCCTTTCATGAGTTGAGGACCTTTCGAGCAAATTTCTCCCGTTTTGTTGCAGCCCAACGCCTCACCAGTTTTTATGTCAACAATCTACAAGAGACGAATAAAATGCTCTGGTTTACGGCTTTGGAGGACAAATTTACTTTGCACTTTGTGTTTGGGAGTACAACACCACAAGATCCATGTTTTTGCTTGCTAATATCTCCAACGGGTATCATGTGAGTCATTGGACTTAGCTCAGTCATTCCATAACCTTTAAAAAAGGTACATAATTACTGTAACTTTGGCACAGCATCGCTGTCGCTATAGAACGTCCTAGAACATCCTAGAACGTTCTAGAACACTAGAACACCCCTGAACATCCAAGAACATTTTTCAAGAATATCTAAGAACATCCTAAAACATTCTATAACATCTAGAACATCCAGGAACATCCTACAACATCCAAGAACATCAAAGAATATCTTAAAACTTCCTAGATTATTCCAGAACATTCTAGAACATCGTAGACCATCCTAAAACATCCTGAATCTTATTACAGTACAGCAAAGCCGTAACTATAATAAACCACAGCTAGATCTCGATAGGTTCACTATGTATACCTTCAATAACAAATTTCAGCTTAAATTTCTCGCATGCTAATTGAGTCAATTCCAATCCAATTGGCGCGGCACCACACATGACCGTCTTAATTGATGAGCCAACATTTTTGGCCAACGGCGACTTGGTCAGGAAAACCAGAACTGGTGGCGGAATCACCAAAAGTGTTGGCTAAAAAAAACAAAAATTGCCCGGGCTATATCATAAACCGTGCAGAAAGTGTTATCTAAACAGCAGACTTTGTATTTTTCAATGCACTGGACAAAGGTTTTCGGATCGTATTTGGGAACCACGATGTTAATTGCACCTTCTTTCATGATCATCAGGCCGGCATAGACTAAGCCGCCAACGTGGAAATATGGAAACAGCGACATGAATGGTTCATTTTTATTCGGAGTAAACAACGCAAAATCGCCAGATTTAGAAGCGTATCGACTGTAAATGAATGTTCAAAAGTTCTTTGGTAGAACACTATACATGACTATAGTTGCATGAAATCATGTAAGCCAACACACTTTATGTGCCTAGCACACCATGAATTGTTGCACTTGCATAAGGATGTCTTAGTTTTGTTGAACAAGCTTGTAAGTATTCTGCAACAGTTGTAGTTGTAGAAGCTGTCCTTACTTCATTTGATATAAATTTGCGACGATGTTGTAATGGGTCAGCATCACTGGTTTCGGCAGGCCAGTAGTTCCAGATGAGCTCAAGTAGAAAGCTACATCATTTTTTGTATTTATCTTCTAAACACAGTAATCAGCAGGTTAGTTTAAAAAAAAACAAAAAAAAGCAGCTTGCTATTTACAGGAAGCGTGATGTTTTTTAAATCGTTGACTTTTATCAATTGGTTGAAATTTACAGTTGAAATACTACTTGTACCAATGTTAATAATAGTCTAAAAAAATAAAAGGGCAGATGGCAAACAGTTCCAAAAAAGTATTATGCAGTACTTTAATTGTTGGGCATTTGCTTTTCAAAGCCAAGACCTTCTGGCGAGTTTCGTTGTTTGTTACAACGAAGTTGACTTTGCAACCGTTGAAGTGATGAAGAATTTCATCTAAAACAAAAAATAGCCTTGCTACCGAGTTTTAACAGGAAATATCCAAAACTAGCAAACTGAGGGACCATTCCAAATTCAGCTGTCCCGCTTACATTCAGTGTAGATTGGATTTGTAGTTGTAAATATAGCTCCGAGCGAAGTCACAGCCACGGCCAACGGTAAATACTCCAGACAATTTGGCAAACAAACTGCCACTACATCATGCTGTTTCAGCCCCAATTTATGCAAGCCAGTGACTAGTTTTTGCGTTAAGTCAACGAAGTCGTGATATGTTAGTTGTTTTTGAGTGACTGAGCAAATCTGAAGTCGATTAAATGCTCTTTTTAACACCAAAAATTTGTTTGAGAAGATTCTTACCATGGCTGGCTGATTACCGAAGGTAGCAAATTTCTTGAGCACATAGTCTGATATGGTAACATTTTCTGGTATATCTACATCCGGATAAGGGCTTACAATTACATTGTCCATTTTGACAAATTTGCACAAAACTACGCGACGACTGAATTTTGACCTGAGCTAAAAGCTTGTTCACCAAAGATGCATTTTTAGCAGAATATGTCAACATCAGCAACTGATAAGGAAATTTAGAAAACTCTAAAAGTACGCATTGGTAAATGTTTTTCTTGTTATTTGTTGATTTTATTGACATTTAATAGAGAGCTTGTCATTTAAATTCATTCCTAGCTGTCAACATACTATTATGCTAATTGAATCTGAATCTGTTTTCAATATGGTATTTTGACATTTTCAAGGTGATGCAAAAAACGATTAGTAAAAGTTTTTTACTGAACAAGATTGTGAGAACTTTCTATTTTCGTATCTCGTTTCACTCTTGAATGCACTCCATACTTTGGATCGAATACGAATTTCACAGCGCAACTATGCAAACTGTCATGCGCGTAATCTTTGTCGTAAAATTCCGGAGCAATTTTTCTGACCTAAAAACATACATGACAAGAACAATTCTGTACACATGCTCAATGAGCTAATTCATGTAGTGAGCTTTCATCATTAGCATGTTCATGAATTTCTTGAGTTAGCATGCTCTGTGTCACCCCTGCCTGTAATAGTAAGACTGTTAGTGAGTCAGCAATTGTTTTCAAGTGATACATAGTTCGACACAGAAAGAGGAAGTGGTTCCAAGTATGTTCACAATCCACTGATGACCACTGGCTAAAAATATGATCCGCTTAATTTATTAACTTACACGAATAGAAGTCCGAGTAAAGCGAAACATTATCTCCACTGATTTAGCAGTATACTTTCATAGGACGTGACATTTTACCTGTGGTAGAAGCCTCGATGGAATGTTTGGAAAGTCGTGGTGTTCCATGTGCATACCGAAATTGCTCATGAAATGATTCACCCAACCATAATACGTGCTAGTCTCTTGCTTGCGAAAGAATTCCACGTGTACGGTAATGTTCCAAAATCCCAGCACGTGACCGGCCATGGCGGCCAGCGTGCTAAGAATTAAATGAGACATTATGTAAAATCGGCCAGTGAATGTTAAATACAAGTTGAAGCCAATAACGGATACGAGACCGAACGTTTCTTCGAAAGTGAAATTAATCGTCAAGTTCGACGTATCCAAACATGAGCGTACTGTTTGGATAATCGGATTAAATACCATCCAAGTATACTTGCCCAATGGTCCGTTGAAATATTTGAGTTCGAAACTGAATGGATATTCAACATCCACGTTCGTCTCTCCTTGATATTTATGATGAACCTTGTGGTGTTTTTTGAAAAAAGTGTACAACGGTAAACCTAGGCCGAAGTTTATGAACAATCCGTAGGCTCGGTTTTTCCAAACGTGGTTGGGTCCACATATTAGTCCGTGGCCAGCTTCATGCATATGCATGAATATTGCACTGGCAAACCATGAACCAAGCGTACAGTTCAGAAAGAATCTTAGCGGTAAGCACGATAAATACGTACAGTTCGCATACGCTAATAAATATTGCATAGCAACCAATAGGATGCCAACAAATATCATAGGAGGATCACCTTGAGGTCTCATTAGGGATTTTATTTGAGGGTATTTTTCTGAAAACGAGCCAAAAAATGAAACATAAAAATATATTTTACAGCTCATCGCCTTACTAAGAATTTCAATTCTTCGCGATGCGTGAGGAGCTTCGGTATATTCCCAATGAAAGTCCTTCCCGTCGGAAATTCTGTTTCCCATGTTTCTTTATGGGTATATCTTTGTTTGACTTGACGTTTGACAGAATTTTTTAAAAAAAATCTTCGCAATTGGATCATGTACTAAAAGTTGTTCGAACATGAACCGACTGCAAAGATTTCGAATGAATGGTTTGGAAATGTCGCGCATAGTTTTCGGCTCGCCAGTCGACAACAAGACGAATGCGCTCATATGTTTTGGTTTGAAAATAGGTTCGTCAACCTACATATAGATCCTCAAAATTTGTTTTCAAAACTACAATAGAAACTTCTACGGCGTATTATTATCCGGTTCCTGTCAACGACGCGAAACGAAGAAGGATATAAGTGTTCATTTATTTCAACATTTTCAACAAGGGCCACAGTAAATGGCACGTCCTGATCAGTTAACGGGCAAAAATTCTACTAATTTTGAAGCTTGCTAACATATTTGTAATACCACCCCCCCCCCCCCGCCTCCATCCTCCTTCCCCCAGCCTCCATCATTGTTATTTTAAGCATTGGATTAAAATTAGCTTGTGTTACGCATTGGCTTGCAAACAGAAAGAGACTTCCATGACTATAAAAATGTTCTGGCTTGTTGTTTGTTGGTGCCGGGGTTACATCTTTGGTAGAATCACGCATATTGTTTTTTCATATAGAATTTTATTTCTTCGTAAAAGTTTATTTTCCGAATCCTAATTCAGATATTGATTTTCGTGCATGGGGATAGATTCAGATTCACGCAGAAACCGTTTACTGATTAAAAATCAATATCTGAATACGGATTGTAAATCACAACGCTAGTATTACTGTTTTTACAACATCGTTTGAAGTAGCCCTTGTTAAGCATAAGATAATCAAGTTTGCGTCTCTCTATAGTAATTTTGTTGCCAGGCCATTGATGTTCCGAACAAAAACTCGAAACAAACGAAATTAGCTCTTTAACGTTGCGGAAAAATAAAAATCTGATGGAAGACAATCATGTCGAGGTTCGTTTTGAGTTTTTACCCTTCTCGCAAATTTAAAACAAATTTTGCGCTCGTTCTTGCAGAGTATTCGCGAAGTTTTCAAATGTTTCATTTGCATGGAAAAATTGCGGGACGCTCGCCTCTGCCCTCACTGCTCGAAACTCTGCTGTTATTCCTGCATAAGGGTAATCGAACTACAGGTTTATAGTTGAACTACATTTGAACTATGGTTGACGTATAGTTGAGCTACGGTTGAAGTATAGTTGGACAGTAGTTGAATTTTCGGTAGTTGCTTCTGAGGTCTCGATATCGTCGATGGCCAGACACGTATTTTGTTTTTCAGCGATGGTTGACGGAGCAGCGATCGCAATGTCCCCACTGCCGAGCCACTTTGCATTTGAACGATTTGGTCAACTGTCGATGGGCTGCAGAAGTCACTCAGTGTTTGGACACGATGCCAAACAATCAAAATTCGGCGACTGGCAGCGAAGCCGACAAGTAAAGCAAAAAATGTGCACCGGCCAAGCACGTTTCGAGCGAGTTCTTCATAATTTAGGTGTTCTCTTCATCACGAAAAGTTGACCGTCTATTGCTGGACGTGCGAAGCTTGCATTTGCCATCATTGCGCTCTGTGGGATGGAAATGTGAGGACGATAGTTCTGCGCTAACTATACTGTAGTTACTGAGGAACTATAGTTGACTATAGTCACTCATCGTGACAATAAATTTGTTTTTTCTGCTAGCATTCCGGCCACGCTTTGAAACCGTTGGAGGAAGAATACCAGCAGCGAGTGGCTCACATAAAACAAGAAGTGAAAAAGCTTCGTCGTCGTTTGTGCCATTTGATCAACGTTTTGCAAGAATTGGTAAGCTCATGTTTCTCGTTGCGGCGTGATTTCGTACAAATGATGACCGAATTTTTGTTTTTCAGGAACGGAACGTGGAACTGGTTCGATCCGTGCGCGAGACGAGAGTCAGGGAGATGCGATGCGCCGTGGAATTGATGAACGCTCGTTTGGACGCCAATTTGAAAATGAAACTGTCTTGTTTAACTAGTGAGCCTTTTAAGCGACTTATAAAACAAATTCCGTGTCCTGGCTAGCCGACTGTTGAGCATATTTTCGTTTCGTTCCGTAGGTCAAAAGCAAGCGTTGGGCGTCGAAGTGGAAATGGTCGAAGGATTATTGCAGGAGGTGGACCATCAATTGCTGGGCGCCTCTCAAAGCGGTCTCGTCAGGAACAGCGCCGACTTGCTGCAAATGCTAGGACAAGTACAGCGATCGCCTCCGGCTGCCTTTTCGCCCGTGGAAGGCGATTTTCTGAGGTATCTACAGTTGAACTAAAGTTGCCTTGAAACTATAGTTGATCATTTTTTAGCGAGATCGTACCCGATTACGAAAGTCAAGTTTTCGTTTTGAAACAATTCGCGAGCCTACGCAACAAAGCAGATCCGGTCTACAGTCCGGCGTTGGCGTGCCGAGGCATGAGCTGGCGTTTGAAAGTCTATCCAGTAAGTCGCGTGCGTTTCTCGTTTTTGCTCGGTAGAGCTGATTAGACGACACGTTTTTTGTTTTTCATGACGGCAACGGCGTCGTACGCGGCAACTATCTGTCGGTGTTCTTGGAACTGACGTGCGGCCCGCCCGACCAATCCAAATACGAATACAAAATTGAAATGGTCCACAGGGAGAGCGACGACTCGACGAGGAACGTAGTCCGAGAATTCGCGAGCGATTTCGAAGTCGGCGAATGTTGGGGATACAATCGATTTTTCAAGTTGGACTATCTCGCTAGCGAAGGATTCGTGGACGAGGATACCCTGGTACTGCAGTTCCAAGTCCGTCCGCCGACTTACTACCAGCACAGCAAGGATTTGCAATGGTAAATGAGCTAAAAAAACAAATCGGTCGTCGGTAGCTAAATATCGGGCGAAAAGTGTGAGTTATCATTTTTTGCAGGTATATTAGCCAGTTGGAGACGAATCAAGCGTTATATCAGTCGGAAATGGACGATTTGAAGGAGGTATAGTTGAACTATAGTTGTCAACTAATTCTCAACCATAGTTGCGCGTTTCAGCGACTGGCGATGGAGATGTCCAAGAATATTTCATCCACTGGCGATGTGTCGGAAGTGTCCGATTTGACGTTCAGCGATCCGACGTTGACACCATGCCGCGGTAGAAAATTGTCAAAATCCGTACGATTTATTTGTTTTGCGCAACTGTTAACGAGCAAATTGTTTCACTAGACAATTTTTTGAAGAGTTGCCTCGCTGATTCGCCGACCGTTTTGCCTGGACAAGTGTTCAGCCAGTCGGAAGAAAAGGATATCGACGGAGAAACTGGGTATCACAATTGAACTATAGTTCACGTGAAACTACAGTTATAAGGGACTATGGTTCGTTGGCAAGCACTTTCTGCTCACTGGCTAATCGCCTTTCAGGAACAACGACTACGACGTAGACGACTTCGCCACGGATCGAGCCGGAATAGGATTACAGACGGATTTAGAGCCGTATTCGAGCGTGCCGGATCGAGAATTGAATTCGGCCAGCGATTCGTCGTCGACAGGTACGATTTTTTGTTTGTTTCTAAGTGAACCGCGCGTAAAATGATTTCAAAACTTTATTTGCAGCGTTGATCGGATTGAGATCGCCGGCGAGGAACGTCAGGATATCGTCGTCGGCGCCGAGGCGATCGAAGCATTTGTTGGGATTAGAGTCAGGTCAGTTAGCTAGCCAGCGCGCGAAATGTCGCTGGTCAGGATGGAAAATTTGTTTTTTCAGACGCCAACGATTCACAAGTAGTCGCCGCTAGAGGAGTGGCGTGGACACTGCCCATCGGCGACCATCACATCAAATGCCCCTCTTGCTCGCCGGTGCCCAAGAAGACCACGTTGTACAAGAATCCTAGGCACAAAAAACGAATCGACTTCAATGGTCAGTCAGAACTATAGTTCATTACATTGGCCAACTATAGTTCAACTATAAAGCCAGTGTTTTTGCTTGTTTAGACCAAGAGCCAGGAACATCCGGGCTAGCAGCTGTAGCGTCGTCGACTGAACGAAATCCGAGCAACAGGTAACAGAAAAATGCTTTTGAAGTTGCTAGCCTTTTTTTTCTAAGTTTGTTTTTTAGAACCGACCAGGAAGAGGAACGTGACAATTTTTCTCTAGTCGTCGAGTCTGACGATTAATGGCTGGATAGTTTGCAAATTTTACCCGAATCTCACCCTAAATTCCTCTCATTCGTCCAAAGACACTTTTCATTGCCATTTACTGACTTTTTTTGTTTGCTTTTCGTGTTTTGTTGGTATTTTTTAATAACAAGATTTGAAAACAAATTTCTCGTTCTTTTTTGAAGGAAAGTTGCTTTGTATTGACGATGGTCTTATGTTACAGTGAACTATAGTTCATTAAAAAGTATAGTTGAAAGGAGGCTATAGTTCATAACGAATTAGTCTGTTATGAGACTAGTTCACGAGAGACTATTGTCTACAAGCACTGTAGTTGTGTGAGTAAATTATTTATCAGACCTTGGGGCATTGGTCTATAGTTCACTACGGATTATAGTTTGCTATCTGCTCTAGTTGACTGTAGTTCACTATGGACTATAGTTAAATATGGAGTATAGTTCACTCTGTTAGCTAACTTTGAACATTAATTCACTCGACAATAGTTACACTTGACACTTGACAATAGTTAACTGTGAACTGAAGTTAATTATGGACAATAACTCACCATGGACTATAGTTCACTGTCTGTTGACAATAGGTCACTATGGACGAACTACAGTTCACTAGGAATTATAGTCCATTCTGGATTATAGTTCATTATGGACAGTAGTTCACTATAGACTACAGTTCACTGTGGACTATATTTTACTGTGGACAACGGTTCACTCTGACTGTAGTTAACTGTGGACTTTATTTCACTCACACTGTAGTCAACTGTGGACTACAGTTCATTATGAATTATAATAGCTCACTATGGACTATAGTTCACTGTTGTTATAGTTCAATCTGAATGAATTATAGTTCACTTTGAATGAACTATAGTTCACTATGATTGAACTACAGCTCGCTTTGAATTATAGTCCATTCTGGATTGTAGTTATGAATTGTTCACGATGGACTTTAGTTCTCTATGGGCTATAGTACGCAGTGGACTATAGTTCGCTTTGGGTTATTACGCTGTGGCCTATAGTTGATTATGAACGATAGTTCACTGTGCGCTATAGTTGACTATGTACTATAGTTCAGTATGGACTATAATTGACTAGTATGGACTATAGTTTACTATAAACTGTAGTTCACTATGGACTTTATTTCCACGTATACTGTGGTCTGTAGTTGACTATAGACTGTAGTTTACTACGGACTACATTTCACTGTGAACGTTCACCAATTTTCAGCTATGTCCAATATAGATCCGATTTCGAATGTCACCAAAGAAATCGCTGATCAAGTGAAAGCGAGGGGCCATTTCGACAAGATACGTCGCGAATGCTTGGCGGGAATAGAAGACGAGGTACGACCCGTTGAGAGGTGTTTCAATTTTTGACCAAGTTTCTCATTTCTCCAGACAGTTTTCGTCAATCTTCGAGGACGAGTGGAACATTTTACCGAAAGGTTTTTGTCCAAGCAGCGATGGCATCCGCAGATGAACAAAGGCCAGCTGAGGGAGCAATTGCGAGAAGAGTTGACCAAGTAAAGTATTCTACTATAGTTCAACTATAATCGTTCACAACTATAGTTTCTGCAACTCCAGCTCAACTGTAGTTCAACTATAATCTGCCCAACCAAGTGTAGACCCTAAACATCTAATCCAATGTCTAAGTCAATTATAGCGTAACTGTAGTGCAACTATAGTCTGACTATAGTCCAACTATAGTGCACAACTGGAGTCTATAGTTGCTGGTCATTTTCTATTTAGAGCTCATTTTCTTCAATCCGGAGTTCGAAATATCGTCGAGCATATTGTGAATAGTCGCAAAATTCAAAAACAATTTCAGCCCATAGTTGAAGTGTTGATCTACGAACACTTCGGCTTGCAGCCTCCTGGTGAGTTAGCCAATGCGACTTTTTGCTCGCTACTGTCATTATCGGGGTTATATTGCTTGTTATACAGCGAAACCAATATCGTCCGATAGTCAGTCGTCGTTGCTGAACAAGGTGCAAACCTACGGATCCACAGTCGACCGTCCGTCAACTGTAGATCAACCGAAGTCGGCCACAGCCGCCGTCAGCGTCGAAATCAAATCCGCAACCGACACGCCGATTCAAGACGAATCGTTCGAAATAGTGAAAGTGGAAACGAAATTGGAACAAATCGACGTCGACGAAGGCGCAGACATGTTCGTCCAGTGCCAGTTGCAAGCAAATCCAGCGGATGTTGATGGTGAAAACAATGCAACTACACCGGCTGAAGATCGAGAAAACATGTCAACTATAGTTGATGTTGATGGTGAAAATAGTTCAACTATAGTTGCTCGGGATTACAGTGCAACTGCATCGGATGTCGATCAAGATGACGCTTCAAATTTGATGGATTTAACTCAAGAAAACAGCGCAACTGTTGCGGATGTAGACGGTGAAAATGGATCGAATCGCGAAAACGTATCTATGTAAAAATCTCAGGATTGTAAAAAGTTGACATTGTGAAATTAAGAGAAATAAAAAAAGAAACAGATTAAAAGTGACTGGCTAAGTTGTTAGCTAGTACTACATAGACGATGGATAATGCAACTTAAACTCAACAATTTGAATGTCGCACTTACTTAGATGCGCAGGTAGTCAATTCAGAATATGTATTGCCCTTGTCGAGATACTGTCAGGCTCTATGTGCAACATCCGTCCACCTCCCCTCCGGCAATTATGCCCATTGAACTAAGATAGTCATTGAACATATAGTAACTAACAAAGAACTATCATTGAACAACTGGTCACTGAGCAACTATAGTCAGTGGTCACTGGTTAACTATAGTCGATGGTCACTGGGCATCTATATTTAGTGGTTACTGAGCAACTATAGTCAGTGGTCACTGAGCACCTATATTCAGTGGCAACTGAGCAACTATAATCAGTGTTCACTGAGCAAAGATAGTCAGTGTACCACTATGATATCTGAGCAACTATAGGCATAGTCATCGATCAGCTTGTCATTGAACAACAGCAGTCATTGAACGAATGTACTGTAGTATAGTCCATTCATAACTGAAAACTCAAAAAGTTTACAGTAAGAGTGATTTGCATGCATGGAAAACTCACTTTTGAGCCACTTACACTTTACAAATGGTCCACTAAAGTGTGCTAAAGTTTGTAAAGCACGTGATAGATTTTGAAAGTGTAAGTGGGTCAAAAGTGAGTTTTCCACAATACATGCAAATCATTCTTACTGTAAACGATGGGAGTTTGCAATTGTGAATGGACTATAAATGCTTCATGGAAAACAGTAGCAGGTAGACTGACAATTTCTACTCGCAATGTAGGTACTGTATACAGTAAGTATCCGCATATACCTCTTCAAAAATGACGATCCAATGACATACAGTCCACAGTCGTTTGTATGGAAAGTCTGATTTCCCGTCACTTACAACAAGCAGGATGGGCGAGTGCAGCAACCAGCTGCATTTTCCCGCGGCCAATCACATCTTGTTATAATACATATAATACTCGTATAATAATACTCAGCCATAAAAGTATGCACTATGGGTAAAGACGAATCTGCTCCACATTCAACACTTACTGATGCTCTTTGAGGTAATGCTTAGATCTGTAAATTATCATTGTTGTGACATTTAGGTGGAAAAGGTTGACAGGCGAAGTTTGAGTATTTACTGCAAACAAGATTATCAACTTAAAAAGTGTCAAAAGTGGTTTAATTAAAAAAAAGTTAACATTAAGTCGTGTACACTTTTTTTTAAAGGGGTGAGCCTGGTGTAGTGGAGCTCGCCACCCCGGCGGCCTGGGTTCGAACCTGGGTGGAATCCTTTGAGCAAGGTGCCCCTATCGCGCACTTGATGCACCTAGATAGGTAGACAGCAATCGACTTTCGAGGATAAATAAGAGAACTAAGAGTTGGTGCTGGCCACACCTTCCATTCATGTCTGACGGCTCTCTGTATGGAGCAGAGAGCTTTGCACTCGACTGTCTCTCTGTCGCCCTAGATTATATTCTTTCTAGAATGCAAGCCCTCATCCTTTTTCCTTTGTTACACTTTGTTTAACTTTGCGACCAATGACCGTTTTCAATAAATTTCCAATAACCGTCCAATGAATTTCCAATAACCATTTTTAATAATTAGTTTGGTTAATCGATTAGTTATCTGGCTAGGTCGGGTACTTAAAAATTGAAACAGATTGTGAAAATTAGCTTGTCGCATTAAAAGGCAGTCAAGCTAATTGCGATCGAGGCAATGAATTTTTGACATTTTTGACAGATTGAAATCGAAAACATCAAAATTTTCTCGATGTCGCATCGCTGATACGGTTTAAGGAATAGCAACTGTTTTTCGTTGCAGAGCCCAACGAATGGCCAATTGAGTAGGTGTCTAAAAAGCTAAATTTTGTATATGTACACCGGAAGGATCGTTTGGTTGGTTTAACTTTTGCACTCATTCACCTGATTTCGAAAAGAGATGGTTCAGCCAGCAAATTTGGGCTGTCCTCTGAGCGACAACCAGTGTTTCCTTTGTTGGCCAACAGGCAATACGCAGTCACTATCATTTTCGTGACAGTAGTGAATTAAGTCTTTTTGTGAGAAGTACAGATGAGCTTCAATCTAAAAACAACTTTGAAAACTATCAAACGCAAGCAAGATTTCTTAGACATACCTGCAAATTGGATGGCTTTATTCGACCTTCTTTGATAATTAGATTTATCTGATATTGATTGAAATTCGAAAGACCAATCGATTTTACTTTTCCATCTAGGACAGCATGTTCCAATGCGGTACACGTTTCTAGAAAATCAACTCTTGAGAATATAATGTTTCCTTATTCATCCTTAAAAAACCCCAGTTACTACAGTATGTTTAATTTTCCAATGTTGAAATACTTAACCGTAGGGAATAACTCTCCGCCCTCTGTGTAAGAATTGGGCCAATGAATTAAGCACGTGTCAAAGTAGGGTAAATGTAAGTCTTTTAACGATATATCAACACCTTCGTCCGCCTTCTGGTATGAATGATAAGTATTCCATACTTTCGAAGTGATGAACACATCTTCCCTTTTAGCCTATGGTTACAACAGTTGAGTGACTTCAGCTTATGAATTCTGATGTGATACACGCAAGGAGCAATGTAGAAGCAATGTAGGCAGATAAGGAGAAGCAATGTATAAAGGTAGGCACTGTATAAGGTTAGGCAAAGTATGTATAAGGATTGACAATGTATAAGGAAAGGATATGAATAAGGATAGGCAATGGAAAAGGTTAGGTAAGTAATTGAAAGTGATTGCAAACGGCTGCAAGTCATTGAAAATGAGTGGCTGCAAGACATTGAAAGTGATTGCAAGTCATTGAAAATTATTGCAAGTCATTGAAAGTGATTGCAAGTGACTACGAGTCATTGAAAGTGAATGACTGCAAGTCATTGGAAGTGATGTCAAGTGGCTGCAAGTCATTGGAAGTGGTGTCAAGTGGCTGCAAGTCATTCCGTGACGTATCTCCCCATCTGAAATGATGGCACGCGGGACGCATTACGTCTGTCTTTAGAAATGGTCCGAATTGCATCCGCATTTCTACTTCATATTTGGAACTGTTTCATTTTTCGAACGCAAACAAGTTTCTAAAGTGTTTTAATCTCGGCTGACTGAAGTGTCGTCGCTTGTCCAAACCCGATTCTATCTAATCTACTTTTTGCTCGTTATTGTTCATAAACTGACTCACCAAAGTTGCGTCCAAACCAATTTTGTGGTCAGCAAATGTCGGAAAATAGTTGCCAAAAAGAAACTATCAAATGCGTTTTCGTTGGAGACACTGGTAAATTTTAGATTATTTTCATTTGTTGCGCGTGAACTTTTTTGGTTTTGCGAACTGTCTACATTTTAAATGTTCATGAAAAAATACCAGTTTCGAACAAAATTTAGACAGTCTTTTTGTTTGCAGGTGTAGGGAAGACGAAATTAATTTGCTCGCAAGTTTGCGGACTGAAGCCAACTATAGATCAGTTGATGACTGTGCACATCCCAACTGTGTGGGCCATGGATCCCCACAGGATCTACAATGTTGTAAGGCCAATCAAGTGCTGAACTGTCTGACAGCATGAAATTTGTTTTGTGCAACAGGTTGTGGACGGCGTCCGAGTGTCGTACAGACCTTGGGATACATTCGGCGATCATAAGAACGATCGATGTTTCGCTTACAACAAGTCAGTCGGCCATCGGCTACAACAATGATCAGCAAATTTAGATTGTTAGCATTTCAGCTCGAACGTCGTTCTGATTTGCTTTTCGGTGGCCAATAGGAAATCTTTGCAAAACGTCAAACTAAAATGGTACCCGGAAATCAAACGAAGTTGCCCGAATACAGCGTTGATTTTACTAGCTTGCAAAACCGATCTGAGATACATTTGCATGGACCGCGACTTCGAACAGCTAATGCTGAAGCGACCGCGTTCGATGAAGTATGTCTTGGTATTGCGTCGAAATTTGTCTGCATTTAAGTGCCTGCAATGCCTTGATTTATAATGGCTTGTAATGACTTGCAATGACTTGCAGTGAATTGCAGTGAATTGCAGTGACTTTCGTCGAAATTGCAGTGAATTGCAGTGAATTTCAGAAAATTGTAGTGACTTGTAGCGAGTTGCAGTCAATTGTAATTAATGACTTGCAGCGAGTTTACAGTGAATTGCAATGACTTGCAGCAGTTGCAGCGACTTTCAATGTCTTTAGCACCATGAACCCGGAAAATATGGTCTGCCCTTCCGAAGGACGTGCGATTGCCAAGGAAATCGGCGCCTTCTATTACGAAACCAGCGTTTTGAATTCGAGCTGCGTGGCCGATGTTTTTCGAAATATAGTTCGAGTTGCATTCTCCAATCGTCGACGGCCATTGTTCAGATTTTCCAGCAATCTTCAAGTCGTACAACTTCCCGCACCACAGCTACCCACTTTACCACCGAAACCGCAATTCTGTCGGCAAGTCATTGCAACCGATTCGCTACAATACGAAACCGACTTGTCATCTTTATTTGATCAAAAATGCCTATCGGACGTTTCGATATTGTGCGGAAATCGAACGTTTCGACTTCACAGATTATTAATCGTGGCTGGGAGTAAAACGTTTCGGGATATGTTCGTTGCAACTGCAAGCAATAAATCGACTGGCTGCAAGCTGTTTGAAGAAAATATTCGAACTAAAACTGTAAATAATTGTCAGCATGTGATTTTGACTGTACGTCAAGTCGATGACAGCACAGCCGAAGTGCTACATGTAGCCTTGCAATTTTTGTATCGTGGCACGATTTCGCACGATCTCGATCCAGAAAAACTAAATAACTTGAAAGAAATCGCTGATAACTTGCAAATTCACGAACTGTCGATCGCTGTTGGAAATTTACAGAAAGGCTACAAAACGCTTAACGATTGGGTAAAAAGTACGTTCATCTTCAAAAGAAACAATCAGATGCAAAAGTTGGGACTGGATTTGCAGTTATTTTCAAGTGAAAATGGTTTTGTAGAAAATCAACTATAGTCGACTGGACAATTTAGATTTCGTTTCAGATGTTACATTTTTATTGCAAGATAATGAATCGGTAAAGGCTCATAAATTTCTACTGGCTGCACGTTGTGAGTTCATGAGAAGTTTGTTTTGCAGCGATTTTCAAGAAGGAAAGTCGGCTGAAGTTTGTTTTTTGAAAATCTAGCCAGTGCTTTTTTTAAATTGTCATTTTAAAATTGTTTACAGGTTAGATTTCCTGGAATGTCGAAAAAATCGTTCGAAATTTTGCTACATTTTTTCTACACTGATCGCTTGCCAGCGGATTGCAAGAACATTTCCGCAACTATAGCTTGCTTGGAACTAGCTAATAGGTACATTTATTTACAAGAATACAGCACTGGCTAGCGTCCACAGTTAAATTATTTTAGGTTTTGCCTTCCATACTTTCAAAGTTTATTGCAACATAAATTAATTAATGATCTTACAGCATCGCATAGAAACATTATCTCTGACATTATATCTCTCCTTGATTTCGCTCAGGTAAAGCATAGCCAGTGAAATAATGTGCAATAGTAGTTTGCAACGATTTTGATTCTTTAGTTGCACAATGTCAAACATCTCAGCGATTGGTGCTTGCATGAATTATCCTGCAAGTACAACTTGCTGACTTCGACAATGATATCGAAATTGTCTTTACCAAATCAAAGTTACATAAAACAGCACAGTTGGCCGCCAAGTTGGTGAGTGAAAAAACAAATTTTCCAATCGTTCTTTGTTTCAATAGTGTTGTTTTAGGTACTTCGACGAATGCAAGTTGTACGATGCAGCGATGAATGAAAGAAAGAAATCGTCGTTGATGGAATCAAAAAATAAAATGAATTGTACACAATTGAATCCATTAAGTCTGCTCAATAAATTCTTGTGAAATTAATGAAAAGTACAGCTATGTTTCGAAATCAAGTTGATTTGCAAAATTGTGCAGTTGCAACAGATTTGCATAATCAATTGATGTTTTATGCAAAATTAAGACGATGCGCTTGTTGCGAAGTTGCAAAACCATTTTTGTGCTTGATGCGATCAGGCGATTTGCAAAATCAAGTGATTTACAAAATCAAGTGAGTTGCAAGATCGAGTGACTTACAAAATCAAATGATTGCAAAATCAAGTGATTTAGGAAATCAAATGATTTGCAAAATCAAGTGCTGTACAAGATCAATTGCAAAATCAAGTGATTTGTAAAGTCAAGTTATTTGCAAAATCAAAAAGTGACATTTTGATCAACACAGTGATGTTGCTAAATCAAATTTATATTTGAAGTGAAAACAGCCTGCGGGGTAACAAAATCGCTGTAAAGTTGAAGCGATTGAATCGCAGTTGAGAAATCGTTGCAACGGTGTGGCAACATCAAATTAGTGTTTGAAATGTTTGCAGCAGGCAAAATTAACGTTCGAAGTGATTGCAGCTATGCTGCAAAAATAAATTGACATTGGTAATTCAGATTAATTTTCAGTTGATATCAACTTGTGATATGCAGGTGCGTTCGATTTTAAATCAAGTACGTTCTATTTTCATTTGAAATCCGATGCGTAGGTTCAAGGAGCTTTACTGCAAAATTAACTTAAATCCGTAATCAGCTGATTTTGTTTTATGCAAATTTCGCTGAAATTTCGAATTCCCGTGAGTCATTAAAGTCGATTAACTTGAAAGGCGCGCGAAAACCGATTGTTCCACTTTCGCGTCGATGAAAATAAAAATGACAGCACGTTTTTTGTTTTCAGAGCGATTCAGTTAAACTATCAAAAACAACACGACAAAAATGAGCGCGTCAGACGAGAATTCTGCTCCCGAACGAATTTCGCTATTGACGGCCATTTATAATAAATATGGAGAACTGTGCGATCGAAAACGGATCGAGCCGGAAAAACAAATCTTGCCAAGCCCCAACGAATCCGGCGGATTAATCATAAAAATAAAAACGTCCGATCGTTTGCCGGGCAAGCGTCGAGGTAAAACGTCGACTGTAGTTGCTTAGAGACTATAGTTGTTCGTTGGCTATAGTTGTTCGTTGACTATAGTTGTTCAGTGACTATAGTTGATCAATGACTATAGATGGTCAAAGGCTAAATTGTTCAAAGGCTATAGTTGCTTAATCATTGTAGTTTATCAATGACTATAGTTGGACAGTGTGTATAGTTGCTCAATTACGAAGTTGATTAATGACTATAGTTTTTCAATGACTATTATTTTGGAGTGAATCTATTTTTGGTCACGATTTGCAAAGGCTAGTGGTTATTTTTTTGATAGTTTTTTCCCTTTTAGCATCTGGAAGTTTGGAAATGTTGGTTTTGAACGATAAATACATCGCTGACGCCGGCGATTTGAACGAACTATCGATGCTAGTCAAAAATATCACTCAATTAGATTTGGCGAAAAATTGTTTATCGTGCTGGAACGAAGTACGAAAAACAAAATACATGACTTGTCTAGTCAACTTACAAGCAATTTCAACAAACTTCAGGAAGAAAGCAATAACTGCACTAAATGAGATTGCAAAAACAAATTTTATGTATTGTCTTGCAAGCTTTCTTGCAAATTTGTTGCAGATTTCTCAAATCTTGAACAATATGCCAATGTTGGAACATTGCAATCTTAGCCACAATCCATTATATAAATCGTCACTGCCATCTTGCTCGAGCGAATTGCAGTTGTCCAAGTTGAACAGCTTAGTTTTAAACGGCACGCAAATCGACTGGCCGTCGTTGTTTAAATTTCTCCACCAGTCGCCCCAGTAAACAAATAATGCGCACTAGCCATTGGTCTATAGTTCTTAAGGGAGAAAGCATAATTCTTAAGAGATTGTTCGTTTGGGATTGTAGTTCATTGGAGTATAAAGTTCGTTAGAGGTTATAGTTGACATGAGGCTATAGTTCACCTGAGACTATAGTTCTCTAGAGACTATAGAGTTCGTATGAGAGCTAATATAAGACTTTAGTTTCTTAATAGAATATAGTTCATATGTGACTATAATGCATTAGAGACTATATTCGTTAGAGACCATAGCTCGTGAGGGAAGATAGTGATTCTATAGTTCATAGTAAATTATAGTTCTTACGAGTCTATAGTTCATAAGGCACTATAATTCACAAGGTACCAGAATTCACAAGATACCGTAGTTCATTAGGGACGTTCTTAATAAAATATAGTTCATAAGATACTCTACTTCAGTTGAGACTATACTTCGTAAGGGACCATAGTTCACAAGGGTCCATAGTTCAAAAGGGACTAGAGTTCATAAGAGCCTATAGTTCACCTGAGACTATAGTTCATAAGAGGCTATAGCTCAGATGAGACTATAGTTCATAATAGATTACATCTATTATGATTAGATTAGATTAGAGATGGACCGCAGTTCAAAATAATCTATAGTTCACAACAGACTATAGTTGGTAAGGGATCAAAGTTCACAAGGTCCATAGTTCACAACGGACTGTATTTCAATAGATCCGTAGAGACTACAGTTCATAATAGACTACAGTTCGCATGAGACTATACTTCGTAAGGGACCATAGTTCACATGGATTCATAGTTCATAAGGTACTATAGTTTGAAAGAGACTATAGTTCAAGCGACTATTGTTCAATTTGAGGCGAGACTACCATTCATAACTGACTATAGTTCATAACAGTATTGTTCGTACTACACTATAGTTCCTGCGAGACTATTTTCATAAGGGACTGTAGTTCATAAGAGGGTATAGTACTATAGTTCCTAGTGCACTATAGTTGTTGATACTAACTATACCTAGAACTATAGTTGGAACTCTTTTTGCAGATTGGAAGAATTACATTTGAGTTTAAACGATTATTCCGACCTGGACAGTCAACTAACGAGCAACGAGCCATTCCCAAACGTTCACGTTTTGCACGTCAATCACTGTCGCCTGCGTTCGTGGAAGTCGTTCACGCGAATCTGCCGACTGTTCCCGTGCTTGGAAACCGTGGTCGCCGCCGAAAATCACGTTGACACGATCAGCGACGTCGACGATTTGCAGGATGTGTTCGGTTGTCTGCACTCGTTGAACATCAACAAGTGGCCCATAGCATGCTGGGACGACGTTGACCGTTGTCGAAAGTTTCCCGTTTTAAGCGAGTTGAGAATCAGCCACATTCCTTTATTGGAAGTACGCGATTTTTGTTTTTTTATTGAACTATATAGTTCGGCGGCGACTATAGTTCTCTTCGAGATCTATAGCGCGCAAACGCACTTTTATGAGCAAATGAAACAAATTCAGTGACCGGCTTTGCAGCCTATTCCCGAGGATGAGCGAAGATTCTTGATGATAGCTCGACTGCCGGATATCACGGTCTTGAACGGATCTTCGGTACATCCTCAAAATCGCGAGGACGCCGAGCGATTTTTCCTCCGATACTACGTAGACCGCGACGATAAACCGCAGAGGTTCGCGTGTTTCGCTTTTGGACCTTGTTCGCGTGTAGTTTTTGCTCGTTTGTAGATATTTCGAGCTGGCTAACGTGCACGGCCAGTTGCAAAAGTTGCTCGATATCGATCTAACTCCCAAGGAGCAAGCGGAAGTGCGGCTTGTGTTCGAAGACGAGAATCGAGTTGAAACGAGAAAAATTTCGTTAAATCAAACAGTTGCAGAGTTCAAGAAGTCGTTGCAGACATTTTGCGGCTTGGCGCCTTCCAAGTGGGTGACTATAATTGGATCTATAGTTGATCCATAGTTGAACCTATTTGGGCTATAGTTGAACTATAACTGAACTACTGAAAATGTACTTCGACTATGTTTGAACGTCATTTGGATTATCGTTGGACTATAGTTGGACTATAGTTGGACTATAGTTGGAATATACTTTAACGATAATTGAACTACTTGAACTGTCCTTGTACTATAGTTGGACTGCTTGAACTGTGCTTGGTATATCATTGAACAATAGTTGGAGTATAGTTGAATTATCGCTGAACTACTTGAACTGTACTTGGATTGGTCCACTTGAACTTGGGTTGACTATAGTTGAACTATAACTAGTTGAACTAACTACAGCTGAACTACTTGGACTGTAATTGAACTATAGTTGGACAATAGCTACCATGACTAGTACTTGGACTGTAGTTGGACGATAGTTGAACTATAGCTGAACTACTAGGACTATAGTTGAACTATAGTTGGACTATTACTGAAATGTTGTGCTATAGTTGGACTATAACTGAATTAGAGTTGAACCATTGCTGAACTACTTGTACTGTACTTTAACTGTAGATTGAACTATAGTTGGACTATAGTTTAACTACTTGAACTTAACTTGGACTATAGTTGAACCAGTTGGACTGTACTTGAACTGTAGTTGAACTATAGTTGAACTATAGTTGAACTACAGCTGAGCTATAGTTGATCTACAGCTGAATCCTTTAACTGTACGTGGATTATAGTTGAACTACAGTAGGATCATAGTAGGACTATTTGAACTGTAATGGTTATCTGTGAACTATAGTTGTCCTGTAGCTTAACTATAGTTGAACTACACCTGAGGTACTTGGACTGTAGTTATAGTATAGTTGAACTATCAGTTCAAACTGTAATTGAACTATTGTTGGCTTATAACTGAACTATGGTTGGACTACAGCTGAACTATAGCTCAACTACTTTGACTGTACTTGATCTGCAGTTAAACTGAAGTTGAACTATAACTGAATTATAGTTGAACTGCAGCTGAAGCGAACTGCTTGAACTGTACTTGAGCTATAGTCGGGCTGTAGCTGAACTACTTGGACAACACTTGGACTATAGTTGAACTATAGTTAGAATACATTTAGACTATAGTTGCTGTTGTTCAGGATGCGCTTGTGGTATATGGACATCGAGGCCATCGGCATGGGCGTATTCGGTATGGAAGAACTTCGCTTGCCCAAACAAATGTTGCACAATCTCCGAGTGGCCGACGGCGACGAATTTCACATTCAGGTTCCCCATAAACGTTTTCCGAAACAAATTTTCGTCGTTATCTAGCTGATTTTCAGGCAAAATTCGACACTCACCCGCAACGAAGGCGAACTATTAGTTCCAACAGTGATCCGAGTTTGAGTCCAGTGAAACACTGAGAATTGTTGTTTGTTTTTTGTAATTTTTTACGTTTCTATTTTGTGCACACTTAGATTGAAAATCATGACTGGTCTGTTGATTGATTTGTTAGTTTTCTCGCCCTCTGTGTTATGCGAACCGACTTTAAAACGTCTTTCGAGTTTTCCGCTCTACAACCGCTCGGCAATTCGAAAAAATTGTTCAATTTTTTTTCACATTTTCGATTTTAGCACCCGAAAATAACTTGATTTCGTTCCCTTTTGTGTATGAAACCTGTTGGAAATTTTGTTAGTTTTTGTGCCTTGCCAGCCTTTTTTCGAATCGAATCGGATTTTTTCCATTCATCTTCAACAGGTTTTTAAAAAAAATGTACGATTCTGCGTTGTGGATTGATTTACTGTAAAAATAACTGATTTCTAGTGATTTTTTCGAGTTGATTGCATTTTTTGCTCGTTTCGTAGCGTTTCAGTGCACATTTCCGTGGCTGTTTTATCATGTTTTCGGCTGTAGTAAATTCCTGTCAGGATTACTGAAAAAATGTCAAATGTCAATGAAAAAATGAAAAAATGTCTAGAAATGGAAAAATGCTCGGAAATGCAAAAAAATGATAAGACATGCAGAAATTTCGCGATAAAAAAGACTGGAACTTCAGGATTTATGAAATCAATTGCGATTTCTTTATTGAAAAAATACAACAAAACAAATGTACACCAATATAACAATAAACTTGGTCCGCGAATTAAATTCAAAAATATCGAAAGTTTCGATTTGCTGATTTCGCTAGCCAAAAATTGTCGTGGCTAGTTGCAAATCCAGCAAATCTGGTTCCTAAGTCCGGCAATGAATGAAAGGCAATGTCAAAAACAAAATTAAGCTCCAACAAGTTGTACATCGAACTGTGGAACATCCCAGCTTTCTGAAATCGACGAACAGCACGGGCGTCGATTTGAGATACTCAGGCGATTGGCACATCGTGCTGTTCCAACTGTGCAGCTTTTCCTTGAATTCCTCCGGGGGGATCAGTCGCTCCATGCGATAGAACCAAGTCCTCAGCCACAGCAACTTGCAATCGCATCGCAACGGATTCCCGCTCAAATTCAAATCGGCCAGTACAGTACCCTTGGCGTTCAGGATCGGCGGGTCGCTGTACACGAACGGCTCCAAATGTTCGATCATGTTGTTGCGCAAGTCGAGTTCGACGAAGCTGACGTGGCTGAACGATGCGAAGAGTTCGGGTGGTAAAGATTTTATGCTCGTTTTCGTTATGGTCAGCTTCACTTGGTGTCCTCTGATGTTCTTGAAAGTGTCCGGATAGACGAATTTCAGCTGTTGGCCTTCGATGTAAATCGTCCGCAGAAAACGTGTGTCGGCCGATGTCAGCTGATTTTTCAAACTGCTGTCCATGATTTCGATTTTCAGGGTTTTCAGCGGCGGCAAACAAGAAAGCAAAAACGACACGTTTAGATGTTCCTCCAGCTCCCTAAAACCGTAAAAGCTGAGCTCTTTGAGGTTTCTCAGCGGTCGCAACGAGTCGATTTCGAATCTAATCAAGTTCGGCATATTGTGAAAGTTCAGCGTTTCCAATTTGTGCAAGTGACGAAATCGTTCCGGATCTACCAGTGCGAACGGATTGTAGCTGATGTTCAGACTTTTCAAATTCACCAAATTGCTGAGTACGCTTCTCGTCATCGACCCGATCCTGTTGTGGCTGAGATCCAAGATTTCTAACTTGGTCAACTGTTGCAAGTCGACCGGATCCAAATCATACAATGTGTTGTAGGATAAGTTCAAATTCCGGATAGCTCGCTGACCTAATATCGGCAGCGATGCGAGTCCGGTTGCAGCCAAATTCACCGTCTCTATAGAATGGCCGACGTCTTTGAACGCGTTCGGGTGCCAGTCGTTAACGCGATTGTGGCTGACATCGAGAAATCTGAAATCGAAAATCAAATATGTTTTGCATGTAACGAGCAAACACCTCGATTTACTTGCAACTTCAATGATTTTCTCGTCTCAACTACGAAATCAAAATTCTAATAAAACTGATGTATTCGCAAGCGTCTAATAAGCAAAATGCTTGATTTACTTGCAACTTCAATGATTTCCTCATCTCAACTTCGTAATCGAAATTCAGGTTGATTTGATGCATCTGCAAGCGTCTAACAAGCAAAATGCTCGACTTACCTCAACTTATGCAATCCTTTGAAGGCTGCTTCTTCGATTCTGTGGATGTTGTTGTTTCTCAGCGATAGGTAAGTCAGATTTCGCAAACCGTCGAAGAATTTGGACTCCAGCGACGTGATATGGTTATCGCTCAAATCCAAATGGCTCAAACTATGCTGTGCCGTTTGCATGGCTGCATAGGGGATCGAATCCAACTTGTTATTCGATAAATCCAGCATATACAGATTATCGTTGCCGAACGATGTCTGGTCGATTTTCTTTATAAAATTCCGACTTAAATCAACTTTCGTGTACATTTCTTGATTGATGAACGTCAATTTGCGTATGAAACTCAGCTGATTCCTGCACAAATTGATTTCAGCCAAATTGTAACTATTGACGAACGCTTTATAGTGAATTTCTGTAATTCCGTTGTTGGATAAATCGAGAAATTTTAAGTTGGTGAAATCCGAGAACATTCCATTGTCCACCGTGTGAATTTTGTTATTTTTCAAATTCAATCGCTCGATAGACGATTTGAATGTAAGCAATTCCAAGCTGTCTAAATGATTGTTGGACAGGTCCAACGATTTCAGCCCTTTCACTCTGTATAAATAATTGGATTCGAAATTTTGGAATTTATTGTAGCTCAAATCCAAGTATTCCAAATTGGACACGTCGCTGAATGTGCCGGGCTCGATTCGCACCAGCGAATTGTGACGAAGCGACAGATATTCCAAATGTGGCAAGTCGAAAAACGCTAGCTGAAACGTTTGAGCGATTCGATTTCGGTCGAAGTTGATCGTTTTTACATTGGACAAATTCAAAAAGCTGTATGTGTTCAGATTCTTGATGAAATTTCCTTGGAAATGGACCGACTCCAACGTAGACAAATTACAGAATGTCCTGGGGGCTAGAAATGTTATGCTGTTATGGGCGAAGTTCAACGAACGGATGTTCTTCATCGTATCGGCTGGCAGGATGTCGGCGACGATTGCGTGAATTCGATTGTGGGCGATGCTCAGCCGTTCCAACTGGTACAAGCCTTGGAATGATTTCGGCGGTACGGCCATAATTTGGTTATTGTCCAGGACGAGATATCTGAAATAGTCAATGAAAAAGTAGCTAGCAAATCAAAGAAATCTGCAAGTAAATCAAACAAGTAAATCAAGAGAATCTGCAATAAAATCAAACGAGCAAATCAAAGGAAATCTGAAGAAAATCAAACAAGTCTGCAACTAGATCATTGACTTACCTGAGTTTCGTCAGTTTTCTCAGCGCCACCGCTGGAAACACTTCGATTCGATTATTGTGCAAGAACAGACTTTCCAAGCCGGGCAAAAGGTGAAACGCATCGTCGGCGATTTTCGCAATCGAATTGTGCGACAAATCCAAATAAGCCAGCGCGCTCATATACAAAAAAGCGCCAGGTTCGCTGAGCGATCGGATTTGATTGCCGGCCAAGTTCAGTCGGACCAAACTCGTCCCGTCGCCGTTGAACTTGCCGAAGGCCAACTTGCCCAAGTTGTCAATGTCGTTCTTGGATAAATCCAAATGTTCCAACACTTTCATGCCGTCCAACACGTACGTGGGAATCTGCGTCAGCAAGTTGTAGCTGAGCAATAGTTCCTTCAGTGAACTCTTGAAATTGCGCAAAGCTTCGTTGTGCAGCGCCGTTAACTTGTTCGATTTCATGTTTAAGTATTCCAAATTGGTCAATTGTTTCAGCGCCATCGGCAAGGAATGAAATTGATTTTCCTCTAAAATCAACTTTTTCAGCGTCGACGCGACGTCGGTGAACGCCGAATGAGGCAAATTCGTCAAACGATTCGACGATAAATCGAGAATTTCCAAATATTTGACGCCCTGCAAGAAGTCCTGATGCATCGCGCCGATCTGATTGTAAGACAAATCGAGATGCTTCAAATATTTGAAGCTGTAAAACGCGGCCGAGTTTAAATACGATATTCGATTGTTGCTCAGCATCAGCGTCACGTTCTTTTCGAATACGAATTCCAGATACGGATTCAGCTGAGTGATGTTGTTGCCCTCGAAATCGAGCGTCTCCAAATTCGGCGATGTTGCAAGTGCTGCGTACGGAATTTCGCTGATGTAATTGTTTTTTAAACTGAGATACCTAAAAAATCAGAAATCAATGAAGAAAGTCACAGCATAATAGAGGTAGATGAAGAACATTTGAAGTGGATGCAACGCTGCAACATGTGAAGTCGATGTAGCGCTGCACGTCAGTAGTCGATGCCGCGCTGCAACTTCCGAAGTTCTACAACGCTGCAACATCGGAAGTCGATACAGCGCTGCAACATCAGAAGTTTACACAGCGTTCTAACATCAGAAGCCGATGCAGCGCTATGTATTGTGGATTCGACATAGAGATGAAAAATACGACACTGATGCATTGCTACAACATCACCAAGTTACGTCGCTGCAACTTCACAAGTCGATGAATCGCTGCAACATCCTAAGTACAGTATGGTGCTTACCATAAAGTCGTTGGGAAACTATTTACATGCACGTTGTATATTCGATTGTTGCCAAGAGTTAACACTGATAGTTTTAAACTTGTAAACGCCGCCGTCGGAATGTTATCAATCATATTGGAGTCCAAATATAAGAATCGTAAATTTCGCAATTGACTTCCCTGCAAAATGAACCTATCACAGCATGAAGTTGCCAGCCAAGTTTAAAGTCAATTGCCGGCATATTTAAAAGGACAAGCCAATCGTCAGCCATGTGCCAATCAGTTTACAGCCAAATCGAAAATCAATTGACTTTATTTACAATTTCGGTTGACAGCCGATTGGCAAGTCGGCTTGCTGAATAACTTCAAGCTACACGAGGAACTATAAGCGTGAAATTTATCGCCTACGCTTCGTAAACGAGCACTTTTCGCTTACCTGGAAGGTCGTCGAATTGAGTTGGTCTATTCGATTGTGACGCAAGTAGAGATACTGCAGTTGCTGCAAGTTGGACGTCTGCCGAGCAGGAATTCTCGAAAGCACGTTATGGTTCAAGGACAGTTGATATAATTTGTTTTCCAAACCTCGAAACGCGTTGTTGTTTATCGTTTCGATTTGATTGTGACTCAAATCCAACAGTTGAATGTTGTGACCCTTGAAGGCGTCCTGGGTCAAAAATACCAACCCACTTTCGACGATAGCCAGTGACGTCATGTGATATTTGACTTGATCCAAGTTGGGCAACGTGGGTACGGTCAGCCAGGCTAGGTGCCTGCAGAACGCCTTCGCTGTTTCTACAGTAAGTCGCTCGCAATCGCAGTGCTTCCATTTGGATCTCGGATCCGGATCGAAATCGCATGAAACGCAAACGGAGCTCTGAACCAGCCAATTCAGGCACCAAACGCGTATGGCCAAATCGATTAACCGGCACATATCGAAAACTTAGCTAGGCAGTTAGCTCGTTTTTCAAACAAAGTTCATTAACCGTTTCGCCTCTCATCCGGGTCGGCTAAACGAGCGCAAGCGTCGCTGTAACGTTACCATCCGCGCAAAAACTCGATTCGACTCTAGTTCCGAATGATAGATTGACGAACGCCATGTTTTTGTTCGCAATTATTCGCCTCGTAGTGTGCCCCGGGCGCAAGTTTACGTTGTAATTTCGTGTAAAAAAAGCCGAAAGACATTTCGTAAAACATTGACAACATTTTCACTCGCTCGACTTCAGCAAGCGACCCATTCGTTAGAAAATGAACATCGTTTCCAGTTTCTGCACGATTGAGGCGAAATGAGGTAACGGATTCGTTGAAAATTTGACTCGAAAGTTGCCTCATCGAATTTCCATCAACATCTGCGACAACTGGTGTTAGAATTTTAATATTTACGGGTCTATTCGAGATTCAACTCGCAAGCTCATTCTTCGGGCCTTCCCCCACCCCAGCTAGCCCCGAGGGCGTTAAATTTCCGAGAGGTTCGTTTCCCGAAACTTTACGAGGTCTTTCGGATTGTTTTTCTCCTCCTGGCCGAATCTGATATTCGGCCCGACAGTTGCTTTTCGAGGATGAATTATTGAAACGAGATCGAGCTTAGGATGACTGAGAACGGATGCATAAAAAATTTTTTTTTTTTATGAGAATTTTGACCAACTTTTTTTCGACGCCCGTAAATTCGATGTTTCAGATTTTTATTATTAGATTTTTGATGTTTCAAGGCGCTTGAATATATTTTTTTTGATTTATTAACCTTCGAAGTTGATGGAAAGAAAACATTTCTCTCTGAATTATTTGTCTGAACGGCAATAAGAGTAGTAAATATGAGTTTCGTGATTCGTAAGAATTTTTTCAGCGTCTCTATTTCCCTAACATCTTCACCAACTTCGACGACTTGTCGTTTTGGAATTCTACAGCAGGTTTTGTTATTGTATTCGCTTGTTTTCGAAATGTGACACGATTTCGCGTAAAATCGAGCTGATTTTTTGCTGCCAAACAACGCGATCCTTTACAAAATTCTTCTATCTCAAAACAGTTGACAGCGATAAATCATAAATTTTTGATTGATTTGCAGCGCGAAATTTTTGCAATCGTGATAAAGATAAGGAAGAGATTAGCATTGCGAATTCGGATGTAATTTATTTTGACAGCCATTGAACGAAATCGAAACACAAATGTTGCCAACAAACAATAAAAAACCAACAAAAGCAGAAACAAAATCTAACTATCGACATTTAGCCAATGGCTCTGCTATCAAATCAACTTTCGATTTTTGGCTGATTCCAGCCTTTCAGCCCTTCGGGAATGAAGTCTTTTTCGGCCAGGGTCACATTGGCCAAGTTCATGTGCGGAATCGGACCCAAAATCGTTTCCAAATCTTCCAAGTTCAGCCAGTCTTTGGCGATCAGAGCCGATGCAACCTGCAAGCGATAATCGTGTAAATCAACTAGCAATATTGTCAAATCAGCAACATCATCAAGTCAACTGGAAACAATGTGAAATCAACTGGCAACCTCGTCAAATCAACTGGCAACATCATCAAGTCAACTGGCAACATCGCATAATCAAATAACAACATCGTCCAATCAACTGGCAGCGTCATCAAGTCAACAAGCAACATCGTAAAATCAACTTGCAACATCATCAAATCAATTAGCAACATAGACAAATCAACTGGCAACATCGTGAAATCAACTAGCTAGTGAAAAAAGTGTCTAATTACTTTATCCAAATCGGCTCTATGGTCGGAGCAGATCGACTTGGCCTTGTTGAAAGCATCCGTGATGACTTGCTCCATTTCTCGGAATCCGGCTTCGAAAGTTTTATCGCCACATTTGAAATCCATCTGAGCTTCGCCCTTATTCCAGAAATCGCAAAAAGCCGATTTAACGCAGATTTTTCCGAAAGTTTTCAAAAGGCCGCGCTCGGTGGACTAAATCAGTGCAAAATTGAGCAAATTGCGTTTGCCTAACGTTTCGAACAAGTGTCGCGTTTTACCATATTCGTGACAACTTTCGTCGCCTCTTCGATGTCTTTCGCGCCTGCGGCGCTGTACATACCGAAGACGACTTCCTCCGACGCCATGCCGGCCATCTGCGACGCCAACACGTTCATGATCTCGTCTTTCGTCAGCGTCTGATAGCCGTCGGCTTTGTCGATTGAGCAGACGAATTGTCCCTTGGCGTTAGGTAGAATGCTGACCTAAATTAATACCATTTGCATTTATTGTGCTGTGCCGAGTTGTAGCACATCATATTCTTTTGTAGAGAACTGTACTGTGACTGCGCCGTGACTGTACTGTGAATGTAGCATGGATGTACTGTGATCGTACCGTGACTGTATCGTTACTGGATCAAGTGTATTGTGATTGTACTGCGAGTTTATTAAGAGTGTACTGTAAGTGTATTGTGACTCTACCGTGACGGTACCGTGACTGTCGCGTGACTCTACCGTGATTGTACTGTGGCTGTGACTGTGGCGTGGCTGTAATGTGCTCGTACAAGTGAATGTGAGAAGAGTGTAGCGGGATTGTAGAGTGACTTTACCATGTTCTACTGTGACCGTACCATAATTGCACTGTGACTGTACTGTGACTGTACCGTGACAGCAGTGTGATCGTATCTTGACTATACCGTTGCTGTATCAACTCTACTGTGAGTGTACCGTCAGTGTAATGTGAATCTACTGAGATCGTACTGTACTAGTACCGCCACTGTAGAGTGACTGTAATAATACTGTGACTGTACCGTTACTGTACACTGTACCTTGACTCTAATGTGATGGTGCTGGTGACTGAGTTGTGTTTGTAGCATGATTGTGACGTGTCGAAACCATGACTGTACAGCGATTGTAGCGTGACTTTGTGACTCATCATTGTACTGTGACTCTACCGTGAATCTATCGAGGACATTTCTGTGAACCATATCGTGCATGATTTTATTTACCGTACTTTTGTAATTGGCTTAATATTTGGTAAATTCCATCCTACTATGGCGTGACCGGCATCGTGGTACGCAGCCACTTTTTTATCCTTGTCCCCCAACGGCTGCTGCTTCTGTACACCCCATTTCACCCGATCGAAAGCTTTGTCGAAGTGCTCGTTGCCGATCTCGTTGGCTAAATTTCTCGCGGCGATCATCGCCGACTCGTTGCACACTGAAGCGATTTGCGCTCCACTGAATCCGACGGACAGCATGCCGATCTTCTTTGCCAGCGTATTTTTATCCAAGCTCGTTTTCAGAGGTTTCAAGTGAACCCTGGCTATTTCCATCCTGGAACGGGATTTGCAATAATTAGGGGGTTAACTGCGCAGTTAATTTGCATTTAATTTGAACTGCGATGCGCAGGTATGCTCGTGTTAGCGCCGATTTAAAAAAGCAGCAGCGACAGAGCGTACCTGCGCATCACAATTAATACATAACGTGAACCCTGGCTATTTTCATCCCATAACAAGATTTACAGTAGTTAAGCCTTCTGTGCTGTTAATTTGCATAATCCTACAGTACACAAGATGTACGAATTGTGATGCGCACGTACAAGCGTGTAAAGTAAAAGTAAAAAGTAAAAAAAGTGACAGCAACAGGTCTACAGGCCCCAATAGGACGAGGGCGTGTACCTGCTCATCACAATTCATGCATATCTTTACTGTAGAATTACGTAAATTAGCTCCGCAGATAACCGGCCCTAACTACTAATGCTATGTTTATTAGGGCTGGCTAGCCCTTTCGGGCTACTGACCTCGCGTCGATATCGGGTTCCGGCATTTCGATACTTCGGTCGAATCGTCCAGGTCGTTTTAAGGCTTGATCCAATTCCATGTAACTATTGGTGGCGCCGAATACCACGACAACCTTGTCGGCGTGTTCCTCAAACCCTGCAAAGCACAGCGATATTTTGCGCGCACAGCTATGTTTCGAGCAAATAATTGAAACAAATCCAATTTTCCCTCTTTTTCATTACCGTCCAGTTGAATCAAGAGCTCCTCGGTGAGACTTTGACTTTGGGGAGTTGCCTGCTGATCGTTTCTGGCTCGGCCGATGCAATCGATTTCGTCGAAAAATAAAATACAGGGGCTCAACTTCCGGGCGACTTCGAACACTTTTCTCAACTGGAAAATGAAGTTTCCGAGTAAAAATCGGTTTCACGTTGCGATTTCACTGTGTTACCTTTTCTGGCCCATTCGTAGCCACGAGGAAACTAGCCGAGGCGCAGGAGATGAACGGAATGTTGCCCTCGCCCGCGCAAGCCCTGGCCAATAAAGTTTTGCCCGTGCCCGGGGGCCCGTACAGTAAAGCTCCCTAAATGATGAAATTTTGCTTGTTAGTTTATTAGCTATGCAGTTTTTTTGCTTTTCAGACCGCTTTACCTTCGGCACCTTAGCACCGAGTTTCGCATAATGTTCTTTGTGATGAAGGAAATTAACAAATTCTATGACTTCTAATTTCGCCTCCTCGTACCCGCCGATGTCTCTAAAGCGCTAGAAACTTTGCTCATGCTCGCAAATAATTGAAACACTCATTCATTTTACTTCATGGTTGTTTTCAAGTCTCCAGGTTGAACGATGATCAAAGGCAACCTGAAAACCAAAAATGTGACACGAAATCGACTATTGCCAGTGGAAATCGAGCGCTATTTCATCTGTTTACTCGTCTTTTTTCTTATCTTCTTCATCCTCGTCCGACGACGAGTCGGTGCGACGGATGAGCCGTTTGAATATTTTGGTCATCGAACTTGATTTCTTAATGCCTGATTCGCTTTCCTTGGCCATGCTGTAACGAATTGAAAACTGAACGAGAAAACGAATAAAAAAAACAAGAAAAATAGCCTGGCTAGGCTGCTATGTAGCTCATTTGCTACTCACTCGAAGGAACTCGGAAGAATCGATGAGCGGCGTTGCCCGGATACTGTTACCCATTGAACAAACATTCAGATAGGAAAAACAAAATTATCAGCTTACCAGATGTTAAAAAGTGCCATAAACAGTTTCCATGAATAGTTGATAGTTCGATTTAAAAAATGTGTCATAAATAGTTTCATGCGTCGCTGATTATTATTGATAGTTGATGACTATAGTTGAGGACTACAGTTGAGTACTATCGTTTCGGATTATAGTTAGTTGAGTACTATAGTTGAGTACTATAGTTGAGAACTGCAGTTGAAGACATTAGTTGTGGACTGTAGTTGGGACTATAGTTGAGAACACAAGGTGATGACTATAGATGAGGAATATTGTTGAGGACTATAGTTTAGTGCTATGGTTGAGGTCGACGTTGAGGACGACACTTGATTATTATAATTGAAGACTGTCATTGAGGACTGTAGTTAATGACGTAGTTGAGGATTGCAGTTGATTGCCATGTTGAAAACGATATTAAGGCAACTGTTTGAGATTATAATAGTTGACTATAGTTAAGGACTATTGTTGACTTCTATGGTATATGGCTGTAGTTGAATACATTAATCGAGGACTATAGTTGAGGTCTATTGTTGAGGATTTAGTTTACCGCTACAGTGGTGTGTTATAGTTTAGAACTATAGTTAAGAACTATAGTTGAAGACTATAGTTCAGGGTAATTGTTGAGGAATATAGTTGAATTAGTCAATAGGGAACACTGTAATTGAGCTCTAGTTGATGACAAAGTATAGTTGAAGACTATAGATGAGAAAACTATAGTTGAGAAAGTATAAACGAGGGACTATAGTTCGCTGGACTGTAGTTGGGATAGTTATAGATACAAATCCTTGAAATTTCAGTGTAATTTTATTACAAAACTGGTCTAATGTTTACAGTTCACTTTTTAGGAACACAACATTTACTTTATATAGAATCCCCCCACCAAGTCATACACTCGGAAGGTCCCCAAACAATTCATGAAAGATTTCATAGAATTGTAATTTGAATGTCTTCAGTCGTTTAGAGTGGGCGAAATGTTACAAAAGAGAAAATTCAAAATAAAAACAAAACTTACGTAGCTTTAGGCGTTATTTGTATTGTTGTTTTGATTTGTACAACCATTCCAAACAATGGAAAGGTTTTTTAACTGGGATTAGTATAAAAGAGAACGATTTTTGAAGACATTTCAGTGTTTGTCTCGCCGAAATTGGAATCAACATTTTTCAAGAATAGTTACTGTACGATGGAACGTTCCGTTTTGATCTTTTGTTTTCTTCTATGCATTTCTTACGTTTTCAGTCAAAGTAAAGCACAGTTTTTTTGCTTGGCCAGGTCAGAAATTTAGTTTTTTTCTAACCTTTGCAGGTTGTAGATGGGACAACGAATGTCGCCGCGACTACAATTGCGTGAATGGATGGTGTCGAGATAGGGGTAACTGGGGAAATAATGATGGTTGGGGAAATAATGGTGGTTTTGGAAATCAAAGAGGTAATATTACAGCATCCGAATTGATCACACGAAACTAAGGAAAGAAGATATCTGCATCAGCCACAGCATGTCTGATGTTGCTTGTCAGTTTCCCTTTTGATTTTGCAAGTCGGCTTATCAGTCTGATGTTGCAAGTTGATTTACAAGTGTAACTTTTGATTTAAAGTCTGTTGTTGCAAGTCGATTTCCAAGTCCGATGTTGCAAGTTGATTTACAAGTTTAATGTTGCAATTCAATTTGCAAGTTTGATGTTTTGCAAGTTGAATTGCAAGTTGGTTTGCAAAACAATCTGGTGATTGTTCATCTTATTTTCACATTTTTTTTGCAGATGAAGGTATTTGCCCGTCTGGCATGCGTCCAAGTCCTCCAAACTTTTGCAGCACCGACCTCGATTGCGAACGTTCAGCTTGCAATAGCGCGTGTCGTTTCGGCAGCAACTACAACTGCCAAAATTGTCGCAGAGATTACCAGTGCAGGAATCGTCGATGCTGCAGTAAATATTAAGCCGGCCTGCTGAAAATGTCGAAAACGAAAAATATTTGTTGAATTTGTGGAATTGCTTTGTAATTTGTGTATTTATTGTTAATAAACTTCGTTCAGTTACGATTTCTGAAACAACTATAGTCAACTGTAGTTTGAAAATACAATCAAATTTCAGAAAATTTATGAGTTGTTTTTGCAACAAATTTGTTATCAGCAAAAATCTGAAGTTATCCAAAAAAAATGCACAAGTGCCAATCTTTATCTGATTTTCATCAACTATTGAGCCTCAGAGACTTTTAAACCAGCAAGGCAATTTGTATTTTTGTATTTTTTGTACCTGGTAAATTTCATTTGCATTTTCGTTCTACAAATATTTTTTGACACAGATTTCCATATTTTCAACAATGACGAGTTTCATACCAATTTCACGTGGACTATTTAATGAATGACGTTTTCTTATTTTTTTTATTTCTCCGTGTTTTGTTTTATTATTGTTTTGGAAATTACCAAAAAAGATTACAAATTGTGTTAGTTTTGACTGTTTTTGTTTTTGTTTTGATTTTGAACCATGAATTACACAGTGTAACAACATTTTTGTTTATCTTCGTTTTTCAATGTTTATTACGTAATTCAAGTATGCTGGTTACAGTGGTGTCATTGGTTTTGATCTCCCATCAAGATTTGACATAACAGTTGAAATCAGTTCGTAACAGTTCGTAATAGTTCGTAACAGTTCATAACAGTTCGTAACAGTTCTTAGCGTTGACGTAACAGAGAAATCAATGTTATATTCAGAATCTGCATACTCAAATTAGTAAGTAAACTTCAAAAAATTAAGATAAACAAAAAAAAGTCAAAATTTGTTACATTGTGTTATAAATAAAATTGCATAAAAATGAACAATAAACAAAGTAAACTGAGGCATGTAACAAACTATGGTTTGGATGCTTGACCAATATCTATCGATAGTTTTTGATTACATGATTCTTTTAGCATAGACATTACCTAATGTAGCGCTGCCTCTTATGTTAATCGATAGAGACGGACACTACGTTGGGATTGATACGCAAGTCAGATAACGCGGACAACACTTTAATATTAAACACGGTTCAACAGGCACTTTATTAATGGTAGAATGTAACAACACAAAAAGCACAAGTTATTATATTCAATAAATATCTTCA
>JAQGBA010000380.1:0-37710 GCA_034698125.1 Prionchulus punctatus | reverse complement strand
AGATGGTCATGAAAAGTTCACTTGTAACAGTCAAATATGTAAAGGTATGCAAAATCATTCGTGGGATGTTTGGAGTCGAATGAACCGTAGCGATTACCACATGAAAGAAGATCTGAATGAAGCTGTGGTCACTGCGATTATCAAAAAACTTTGGACAGAGACCAAAGACGATCTAAATGTTTTAGAAGTTGGAAAAAGCAATTTCAACTGGAATCAGCCAATAGTTGATGCTGTAGTTTCTTTTCTCAGTTGTACGTGCAAACTGGATTTACAATATTCGGTCACTCCGAAATCTCATGGAGAAATAATCCAATTACAAGCTTACAATGGTAAAGTCAAATGTCATGATAAGAATTTGAATTTTACCGAAATTGGTTGGACCTCGAATCGCGTGATCGATAAAATGTATGAATGGATTTTAAATGCTACCAATGTCTACCTTCAATTATCCGACTCGATGGGAGATAGACTGGCCGTTGGGGAAACGAATTGCACATTTTGGGGGACCAGAATATGCATACAATTTATACCCAATTCGACGAGCGAAGATTTCACGTATACAAGTTTGGATCAGTTACATCTCCCACCATGGAAGGTTAGACCGAGATTCGAGAATCTACTTGTCTGGGAAGATGCTTCGCCTTTGTTTTTGGACATCGATAATCAATACGATAGTATCAAAGCGTTGTACAGAACCGACGATCGGCAAACGCACAAAGTGGGTTATGAAAACGTGCAGTTGGATTATGAAATTGAAAGTGTGGTCACTGATAAAAGATCCGGTACCACATGTTCCCAAATCAATACTCAAGTCGTTTGTGTGGCGCAAAAACAAGTTAAGGAAATTAGCCAACATTGCAAATGCCTTCCATTCGCCTTGCGACTATTGATTGACGAAAATCGCACTGATTTGCCATATTGTAGTTTTATGGATTACTCATTGTGCAAAGATAAATTAGAGAAAAATAAAAATTGTTTTTGGGAACAATGCGAAAATAAATGCGTCAATATGTTTTATAGTTGGAAATTATTGCCTGTCGTAGACCAGAACATTTCATTGGGTAGGAATAATTTATATTTCACTTTTTTATTTAAACCTTTTAAAAGTGTATTCATCGAATTTACGTTAACGGATAAATATTCGATATCCCAATTTATTTCGGGAGTGGGCGGATTGGCTAGTTTCTACTTAGGTTTAAGCAGTTTCACAGGTTGCGCTGTTTTACTTTACTGCATCGGTTTATTCAAACGTTGGCGTGGATTGATGTTGAACAAAGAATCGTCTGAACAGCAACAACAACAGCAAGGGTCAACATCAGTCGGGCAACCACTTCAAATGAAATTATTTGCGAACGCCTTACGTGGATGTGAAGGTAGAAATAGCATGATCGAAGTTATGAGGCTAATTTTGGCCAAAATGGAACAGGAACAAGAAGAGATAGCTCAGAAATGTGAAGCTAAAATAAGCCAAGTGATGCAAAATACGCAAATGGTGAAAGAAATGTTGACCAAGCAAATGGAAACAATGAAACAAGAAATAGAGCAAATAAAAAACTGATGATTAGAGAAATAGTGTTAGTTAGCAGAATCCTAATACGTTTAGATTTAATATAATGTGAAGAATTTGCAAACATTGACGCTTTTGTGTTCGCACTAAATAGTAACGTTAAGCATTTTGACATCTTTCTGTTAGGAAGTTCTGTTGGAAAGCATTGATGGCGGCAAGTTCGAAGTCTGTCATCACGGAATGCGGTAACAATGCTGGCTGCAATCTTTTCAATTCTGCAAACAACTGACGGTAGGTCGCTTCAGTCTTGTTTGGTAACAACGCGAATACTAATGGAATAACTTTGTTTTGCTGTATGCCATGAATAGTGTACAACTGTTCGAACAAAGGTGGCACTGTTTTGAAAGTTCCATCGGCGTAAATATGCTGCGACCTGGATAATAGTTCCAAATTTCGTTGAGTGGAAAATAAATGGATTCGATGATCAGGTAAACCATTTTTCGAAAAGTAATCCTTTTTAACGTGCATGATGCTTTGATAGTCGTAGGGCGCGTATAAGATTTGCATTGTATTTAAGAACCTGGACTAATGTTCTCTTTATGGATTATGATAAAATCGTCACGATCCGATCGACTGTTCTCATGAAAAAACCCGAGAGCGTGCATGAATTGACGAAGCATCAAACCATTTTCCATGCAACTATCAGCCAAAGATAATTTTACCATCTTGTCTACCAACGTGTGACCCACAAACATCTGTCTTCTTAACAACGACGTAATCAAAATCGCCTGTATTCGGTACCATTCCTACCATTCAGGTGTTTTTATGAATTTCTTCGAAGGATCCAATACTTAGTGCCTTTTCGGTGGCATTAAAATCGTCGGTTATTTCATAGAACAATCGTCTGGTTGGCCAAATGACAAACGGGTCTTTGACTGCACCGCCAGCTAATGCTTGGTTCTTCGGACTTTTGGTGGCAGTGGATCCAGTAACAGCCGGATTGAGGTGCAGTGAGTTGCTGAGTTCGATTATGTCCTTCACATTTTTAAATGTTACACCTTTCATGTCGCCTTCGAATAAGTATTTTTTATTTTCTACTGGTAGGGCGTTTGATAAATTGATAATCCAGAGGAGAGAAATTATTAGATGATAGTGAGTAACTGTCATGTTGCTCTACTGCAAAGAAGTTGAATAGGATCCGAAAAAATTTTTGCTTGGTCACATTTTAGCATTTACAGTCTAACTATTTTAGATGTAGTTTGTGGGAATCCAAATATAGTTTTGCCAAATTTCAAGACGGACTCATTAAAGTTAATAAATGATTACTACGCTAAGCCTCATACAATGCCATGGGAAATGAAGATTTATATGGGTTCATTTAGTCCCTTTGCTTATGCTATGCTTATCGGTGCGAAACAGATTGTTGCAGCTGCCAATTGCTTTTCATTTTTTGGTTATGAGCATAATAATTATCAAATTTATGCCGATGGAGACAGAGATCTGAAGCAACCATACAAAATTGTCGATATAATCAAACTTTACAACACTACAATACCAAACGTCCCTATTGACAGTATCGTGATTGTTACTTTGGACAAGACTGTACAATACAATGAATTTGTATCTCCCATTTGTCTTCCTGAAAAGGAAATTAGTGATGACTTGAATTGTTACACGAAAGGATTTTCACAATCAGTCTTCCAACTCAACTATTATCGTAAGCTATTCTATTCACATTTATCAGTCGTGAAATCTCATAACAGTCTGATTTGTAACTTTCATAAAAACTCGACTTTAAACGCATGAATCGTTCATGTTTCAGCTGTTGTGATTCCATCAGTATCAAGCCAAACATCGACATGTACCTACTTTTTCAACGTTACTCGTGACGTATGCTATCATTTGCCGGATTTGCCAGATAATGTCTATCTGTTAAAGGCAGACACACCTTTGATTTATAAGAGCGAAGGACGATGGTATTTGTATGGCCTCCATAGCCACACAAATACTCGGTTAGATAACTCTACATATTTAGTTGCCACTAGAATTTCCTATTACAGAAATTGGCTGAATGATAATGTGATGGAGAAAAGTAATATGATAAGTTTATATTGTATGAGGGGTGTTTACAAAGTTCGCGAAATTTTAAAAAAAAGCCAATATTATCACTTTAATCATCATCATTAAACTCTTATTTTTTAATGTAATCACCAGACACACTAATACACTTATTCCAACGCGAAACTAATTTTCTTAAACCAAGTACCAAACCAAAGTAAGGAAACCATGTTTCGTCGGTAGTTATGATTCGAGACCAAAAATCGTCACCATCACCGTTGCTGCAACAACGCCAAAAGCTTGTGACAAACGACCACCGTTTCGTTTTTTTGTTTTTCTTCCAACAACTTTGGCACCCACCTGGCAGACCTTGCTCATGCCTAAATGTAATTTCGCAAACTTTTCGCATGCTGATGTCCAAATCAATGGCTATCTCCCGAACTGTCACTCATCGATCTTGGAGCACCAGTTGCTGGACAGCATTAATTTTTTCCTCAGTAACTGCAGTTGCTGGTCGACCACTGCGATCATTGTCTTCCAGGCTTTCTCTACAGGTTTAAAGCGATTGATCCATTTATAAACAGTTGTTTTCCCTTCTGCCTTATCACCAAAAACTTTTTGTAAGCGCTCAATAATATTCAATGTCTTTACACCTTCTTTCCATGAGAAAAAGATTATCACCCTCTGTTGATTTGAAGGGTCTTCCATGTTTTTAAAAAGTATGGGTCACGCAAATGCTTATAACTTCTCGAAAAATGATGATAGAAACAAATTTTTTTTACCAACATTAGCAGAAGACGCCTCTCTATCCCTTCTTGCCAACGTTCTTTTTTATCTCTACCCTATCCTACTACACAGTATTTTTCCGCGAACTTTGTAAACACCCCTCGTATATGTAACGATAATGTAATGATAAAAAACTCAGTTGCTTAAATCATCTGCAGCATGATTATAGCAAGTGAAAAATTGTTGGTCTTCATTGAACTCTACACAGTTAGCTTTTTTTGTTTTTTTCAGGAGCAACAACTCAAGCATCAACAAAAGCAATTAATTCTAGAACAAAAGCAACTCCAAGTTAAGAAATCCTTTCATTTTATTTTGTTTATTTTGTTTATGGGTATGATCCTTATGTCGACATTCTTGGGAAGACAATCGTGGATCATAAGCTCTCCTCGTAAAAAGTAGAATAAATACCATATGTGCACTTTTAGGTACCATTTTTCAGTTGACAACAAACGTTGCAAAACGTGGAACAGCAACAATAAGTAACTACGATTTAATATCAATGTTTCCATTTTTTTCTCTTGATTAAGCTTCAATAGATATTTGTGGTCGGCCTGAAATAAAACCAAGAGTTCAAAGTAATATGCCGTACAAGATTATAGATGGCGACAGTGTAAGACCGCACAGTTGGCCTTGGCAAATAAGTCTACAGTTAAAACAGGGCGATGGATCGAAGAAACATATTTGCGGTGGTTCGTTAATTTCTGCGAATAAAGTTCTAACTGCCGCCCATTGTTTGGAATTCAGTAAAGCTGAAGCCGACTACATTGTTGTGCTCGGGAGCCAAAATCTGAATGTGTTCGAATCCGAACGAAAGATATCTTACCTTCAACAATTTGCACAGTCGGATCAAAATAATTGGAATAAGCAAGAGTTTCCCTATGACATTTTGCTGATAACTTTGGTTCAAGAAGTAAATATACTCAGGAAATATCACCAATTTGTTTATCTGATGCGAAACCAAGCGCAGGACTATCGTGCTATTCGACGGGGTGGGGCACGAACAACACTGCTACAATGCAGTCTTCCACTTATGCACTTCGTCAGCTTCGTAAGTCCGCTGATTATAGCTTTCGCTTTTATAATGTTAGTTAGTTGTAAAATGTTAGTTCTGTAACAACTACAATATTTTCACAGCTTGTTTAATTACTTTCAGCTATTCCAATCCTTCCTTCGACCGATTGCCATGAAGCTTATAATAGTTCCTTCGACCCAACATATCACATTTGGCTATATGGAAGAAGGCAAGGATACTTGCCAAGGTTACAGCGGCGGACCATTAGCTTGCTTCATCAATGATCAGTGGTTCTTGACCGGTATAATAAGTGCCGGAGATGGCTGCGGAAAGAAGAATAAGCCCGGCGTTTACACTCGCGTTTCTTTTTATTATGAATGGATAAATAAATTTCTGTAGAACTGTCGTTTGCGAAATGTTTGCGATTGTTTGCAATAAATGTTTCTGGTTTCTAACTTTGTGTTCATGGATGAAATATTCAACGAACAAAGTTTTGTTGAAGCGTGATAAAAACAGCATATCTTCGTCGCGATAGTTCATTCAAATTTATCGGCCTCATTTGAAAATTAGAATAATCTACAGCAGCAGTTGTCAGTCATTGATCAGCATAAACAAATAAATCTTATTCTTTTGTTTTTTTGTTTGGTTTCTTGAATAAAAAGAGAATTGTCTTAAAACTAAGAAACCTCAACATTTCCACATTTTGAATAACATTTCATTTTGGACAATGCCTGCTCAGAATTTTTGCTTCGAAATTGCTGACGAGAAATCGCGAACCGATTTGCTGCGATTCTTGCAAGCTAATTTCCGCATTGAAGAACCTTGCTGTCGCAGCGTTGGACTAACAGCGGATGAGGCTGAGCCGTGGTTTCGAGATATACTGAATGATTCGCTTCAGGAGCCGGTATCTCACGTAGTATTGAACGATCGCGAGGAAATAGTCGCTCGCCAATTACGGTCGGTAGAAAATGTCAACACTATGCCAACAAAAGGCAGCCGAAAATATGCGCCCAACGCTCAAAAGGCTGACGATTGGCTGTTAACCATGTTTGAGACGATGAAGTCCGACTTACCGGATTGTTAGTGATAAAGCCGTATTGTTTCACATTTCACATCACGACCTGCCAATTTTGCGTGTAACTTTTACAGGCAAGAGATTCTTACGGATCATAATCTGCAACACTGCCGCGGAATACTACCGAATGGGATTGAACAGCAAATTAGCCGACTTGGCGATGGAGATCGCAAGAGATGCGATTACGTCAGCGCAGAATCTATGTCGAAAGCGTCGCAAGCTGTGTTTGGAAAGCGTGGATTTAAAGTCGTCAAAAGATTAAAAAACACACGTCGTTTGCTGTTCGCTAATTCTTGAATTTTCGCAGGTTGCACGAGTTATCAACCACGACGAATTCGTTGATGAAAGCGGTCGGCGAATCTGGAATTGCGACGACGGTACTAACTGCGGAATGTGGGTTGTCAAGAAATTGACTTACAATGAATGAATTTGAAATGTGAATAATGTGATCTTGATTTACACTCTGTAGAGAAAGTATGTTGCTTCGTTAGTTCGCTTATCGTTTAATCGCAATTCGTGTTGAGATTGACTAAATTTATGCAATAATAAATAAACCGTGATTAAATATGTAAATTTATCAAAAGAACTTGATCAAACAAAAGTTCCACATGATTTCGTTCTTTTTTTTAAAGATTTTTTCAAGTGCAAGCATATCCTTTGCCGCTGTAGTGATTGTAGTCGTCGAACGTCATCACGTTTTGACACTCGCTGCATTCGATGGTTTGCTTGAAATTTTTCGGAAACATCTGTATTTTCTTGCCGGGAGCCATGATCGCCCAGTGCAAAAATTCGGCTCCGTGTTTATTCACACCTTGTTTGAATACGTCGAAGAAGTTGATTCGTCGATTGCAGCTGCAAATAATAAAACAGGAGCTCGATTTTGTATTTCATGCAACTTTAACTTACCAGTTGCAATTCAAATTTCTTTCGAAGAAGAATGAGTCAGTGGTCAGCTCGGTTGTGTTCAGGATATGGTTAATTTCATCGACTTCTTTTTGACTACAGCGAATTGCATTCTTGTATTTCGTTTCGATGATCTGCTGAAATAATTCTTCCGTAACGAAATAAAACTTCCTTTCGTCAACTTTCAATGGTAATTGGCTGATGGTGGATTCATTTCCAATCAATTTAGCGAATCGTTTTTGAATCAAATACGGTGAAGATTCAACAACAGCCATTGCAAAATCGCTGATGTCTATCGAAAAACGAATTTATTTATCCTCTTGTAATGTGACCATTTCGAAATTGTATTTAAGTTAAAAGCCCACGTCAATGACTAAGCGAAATTTTAGGAAAAAAGGTTCCAACTGTTGAAAGTCTAAATGCTTTGAAAATCTAAATAACGGAAACAAACGGTTTTCTTTTTATTGAAAATTGCGAAATTCAATCTTGATGATAAATAACATTGCGAAATGATTCGGCAATGAGAAAGCTGAAAAAATGATTTGAATTTGAACAGTATGTTTTGCGAACTTTCTCGAAGTAAACACGTGAAATAAATGCCAACACATTGCAGAATAAACAAAATAATGTTCTGACTTTTGGGAAGTACAGTATTTTTTATTCACTTTCAATCCAGAACAAGGTGTCCACAGCTGGTCTCTTGCTAGTTTCGATGCATGATCGGAAAGTAGAATTTCACCTTTATTGAGCAAGTGCGCCTTTCCGCCTAAAAGTTTTCTGTAAAACACCAAATTTGAAAAAATTAAAAAAATTAGTTTTATTTAAAAAAAAATTTTAAATTTTAAAAAATTTAACAATTCGTCTCTTCATCTTGTTCAGTTTTTCACGGTGATCACGGTTTTTATAGATTGTTGTAACTGTAGTTACTGAGAAAAAAACGGTTTTTAATAATTTCATAGAAATCAAGTATGCAGGACGATTTTATGACGCACTGCGTGGGCATCTTGACATGCTCGTGCACAAAGCACTGAGCCTTGGAAGCTGTGCTGTTAAATCAATCCACATGTACCAGACAGTGTTTTTGATACCAGTGAACGCAAAATTTAATTCTTTACAAGATGATATCTTTTGTTTTGCTCTAACTTATTGGCAAGTATTTTTCCAAAGGGGGCAGTCATTATGTCACACGCGTAAGCCCCATAAGCATTCAATCGTGTTGGTGAGAACACCTTTGGCGGTTACAAATTTCGCGCGATTTACTGGCTTGTGCTGGTGACCGTATTTGTGCGGGCAGTCGAAGTGGCTAAATCATCATGATGGAAGGTGACGCTGCTCTTTGATGCATTCTGCATGATCGGCAGCAGTGCATCTGTGAATGGCTAGGCACTATCTGCACTTCGTTCCGCAAAATTCCAAAAACAAGTGTCGTTTGCTGTCCGGTTCCTTTGTTAATAGAAATCAAGTATGCAGGACGATTTTATGACGCACTGCGTGGGCATCTTGACATGCTCGTGCACAAAAATGTTGGTAATGTTGGATTTCGAAATTTTACTTCATAAAAGTTTTGAATTTGAAAAACAAAAAGTTTTGAACATTTGAAAAAGCATTTTATATTTTACAGTTAAAGAAACGTTCAGTTAAAGAAAAGTAAACCTTCACTGCTGAAAGCAATCCAAATAACTTTTTATGTTCCCACATCCATTTGTGACCAAAACATTCTCGTTTTATATGACCAGCGGTTAGTTCCATTATCTGTTTCATGCTGATACTTTTGCAGTTGACATATATCTGCTTCAACATGAGGCTTTTCAATGGAAGCACGTTTCGTTGACAACCGAAACGACAGTTTTTATCAATGTACTTCATCAGTACAATTTGCTTCTTCATTTGAGCCATTGTCATCCAACGAATTTTTATACAATCCTACAATTCGTTTCTGCATGAAAATCATATCGTCGCAAAAAGACAAGCCTTGGTTGATGAAACAAAAGCGAACATGTGGTAGTCATATAAAGGCAGATAAAATAATGAATGATATGGGCATTTCCTTCCAATAGTCGATTTGTACACACATTATTAGCCGTTCGCCTTTTCTTTAGCCAAGTCTGGTATGACGATTAAGTGGTTTGCACATAATATGAAATTATTTTGAACAAACTGGACATCAATTGGAAAATCGTACAGCGTTTTAGACGACCCATTATTTGCTGTGCAATCGAATATGTCGATAAAATCAAATGCGTGATACACGAATGAAACAGTGTTATTTCCGCAAATGATAAAATTGGATGGGGAAGCTTGTCTTCGTGACCAGGCAATAATCGCTTGCCAAGGGCATGTTTGGTTACTATCGTCGATGACAACTTTGTGCAGAACAAAAACAAGAGCACCAACTTTTATATCGAACATTTGTGCAATACAAATTCAACCAGCACCAGAAATGTGCCGAGTTTCTATGTAATTAATCTCGTTTCTCGTATGATTCATCATCGACTGGGAGGAAAAGACGATATCTTTTCGACTCTCAATTTACAATCGAAAACAAAATAAAAGTGGTAGTTGGGTAGAATGGTAGAATGGGTGGTAGAGTGGTAGAATGGGTGAATGAGTGGTAGAATGGGGGCTAGTCCTATGGACCTAATCCCGAGATTACACTTCCGGAGTACATTTAGCTCAGCCTAACTTAACTATGGAGTCTTTGGATAAGCCATAGGTTCAACGGGCACAAAGGTTCTTAATTAGTAATTGACTATAGATGAGGGCTTATAGCTAATACAACAGAACTAAGTCATGATTTTAACGAGGCGATCAAGCTTCCTTAAAGGTAAGCTACAACAAGTTCATACATGGTCGCAGGGTACCCCAACGGGTGGACTTGGCCGGCGCTTCCAGCTAGCGGCTATCGGAAGGCGCAGTGCTTGGTTGTCGCACTGGTAACGGGATGTGTATATAGGGATTCCTAAATATAGTCGACAATATAACGTGGACGAATATAAAGATCATGTGATCATATAAGTATCATCGAACCCGCCAGCAGTCAACAGGAAAAACTGGCTGAGCTGCCCTCTAGGGACAATAGTGGTCGGTGACTTCTGCACCGCCCACACATGCTCTTGGAGGCGGTAAGCTAGTGATACGTAACCCATTGGGAAACTACACCAAGGACAACATTAGCAGTGCAAATATCACAATCGTCGGGGGGGGGGACTCTTGATTGTCCCCTAGGAGGTTCCTGGAATGGTCCGGATGCGGCTAGTGATGGAGGCCGGCAATATTGTAATTCCGGATCCTACAGGATTGTCTTCGGTCGTTACCATGTTTGAAAGCAAGTTCCACAATAGCAGTTCTTTCAATTATTTGACAATCAAAAGAATCGAAATACATCATACTAGTAAGCACACAAACCTATCTTTTACACATTTTGTAACACAAATATTTTGTCAATTTATCCAGTTATGAAAACTATTCTTTGTTAAACTGCAAGGAGATTTACTGGAATTTTTGTTGAATATGTGAAATCTTTCAAACGTTAGTGCCAAAATGCTAATACCAAATCCAACAAGCATAATCCAAAGAGCGTTTATTATAGACCGTATAGTTATCCGATCAGATTCCAGTCCAAAATTGCAAATTACTTCAGTGTTATTTAGTGATCTTCGCAATTTGGTTAATGAGTAAGTACGCATGAAATCCACACAAAGGTTCAACGGTTCGCCTAGCGGAGAACGTTTCCTAACCAAGTACGAGCGGCGAACTAGCGGAATGTCAGGAATTGGTAAACTCCAAAAACAGTACTTTGAACAATATTTTTCTATATCGCTCAAACGTCCAAGATATACTAAATTTGAATTTTCAGACAGTTCCACACAAAGCTCTTCCTTGCTAAGAATTTCTCGCGATCTATTTTTTGCAGCTTCATACAGTTTTTCCAATGATGCGGGATATTCATCATTAATTTTTAGTCTCCCCCTCACCACTGCCCAAACGTATGACTGTTTAAAATTATCAGTGACCAAAGTTTTCTCGCCACTTGCAACTAATTCTGTTAATTCTTCAATATCTTTGAAGAATTCTCTTGGTGAATGTTTAACGTTAACCATGGCCATCAGGTTAGAAACATATAAGCCAGTCAATACCGCGAAAAAACAACTTTCCGCCACAAAATGCATGTTCCGCATGAAACTAAACTTCTTTGTCCATTCTTTAGCCGTTGCGAATTTTTCAGCGGCTCTAGTAACAGAAAAGCATATGAAAAATGCAACCAAGCATACAAGCCAAGTATCCAACTGAAGTGGTTTTAACAAAATATCGAGACGCATCAGTGTTCTTGTTTCTTCTGCTTGTTCACTATGTAATTTACTTTTGCGGGCGCTGATAAAATGATAACCATTGATAGACAATGGCGTGCTCATGGTCACAGTTTCCTCTTCACACTCGATGAATAAAAATGGGTGAATGTCGACTGTTCCGATTATTTTTGACGAATAGTTAAAATAGACTGGTATCACATCTTTAATTCCAATGCATTGCATCAAAATAGATGCATCTGAAAATTCGTCGTTTTGACATGAAAATGGATTCGCCAACAATTCTGGTGGACATTGATCAAGGAATTCTTCAATGTATAATCCGGCCGTAACTGCTGCCTCCATGAAAGAAAAATGCAGAGATTGACAACAGGACATTTGTTTTTTCCATCGATATATGCATTTGTTTCAAATGAAATGAAATTTGAATAATATTGACAGATATGTATACAAACACACAATCGTCGCAGTTATTTCTCGTTGAAATATTCTCGATTAACTGCAATATATTCCATGGATTTTCCACGGATAATATGATCAGATTACCATGGTATATTTACATTTTCTACTCTTACTTGATTCGGTTTCCAATATAATTAGTGTTCTTTTTTTAGAAAGAGCAAAAAAATATCACCCACAGTGTTTTGCATATCCTAATATCAATTCCATCCAGTTCCCTAGTATAAATACATTTAACATCCCCAAATCTCATCCCCAAATTGATTCCAGTAATTTGTATATTGTGAATTGGGTCGAAGGTCGAAATCCTGGGATTAGAGACCAATCACCCTCCGAACAATATCTGCTGAAAGTTCAATTTCATTCACACATTAAGCACTTTTCTAGCTGAAGATCAGTTAAACCTTTCAAATCTCTTTGATTGTTTCTACCAATTCCTGATGCGGTCAATTATCACAAAAATATTGCCATTTTTATCAGATATATATTTGTCATCAATTGATTGGCAAGTTTGTTATATGCAACAAAATGTGCAGACATAAAAACTGTTTACAGTCTGTAAGAACCCTGCTGCTGAATGAATGAAATATGTAGATTCATGTGCTACTATAGTTTTGTGGTTCATCCTCACTTGGTACCCTGAAATCACAGTATCATTGGTAGATTCGACTCAAGTGTCCTATTATAACAAGCATTATCTGTTCGTCGTGTAGTTGATGAAGCAATAACCATGAATGATTTGTGATAACCAGCTTACTGTATATTTAAAGACAACATAGACATTAGTGGAATTGATACCAGATTAATTATTTAACAAATTATACACCACAAGCGAAATTGTTGACACTGGCCGACGCAGTGGCCTAAGTGAGTGTCGATGAAAGTTGTTTGTGAGAAATTTATGTTTCTTTTGGAAAATAATCGCCACCCCTCTTACGTATTTTAAGCCTTGCCTCGAAGAATCTCATTTTCTTAGGTTTCTTTAATATATTTCTATTCAATGTTTCATTGCCATCAAAAATTCAGCATAGATTCTGCTGCTTAGTAAAGATATGTGCTTTATGACATACTGTCGAGCGTATAATCCATTAATGTGCTAGGTTATACCTTTTACCACGTGACCATCCATGGATGATATTGATATTTGGTATCCCCATCGCATTCTGCGTCGAATGAGTATCACTTGACCTATTAGGCTCACTTCCTTAAAAGGTCATTTATCGCAAAGTCGCTATGATCCCAGCATATCTCGCATATCCGAAACAGACACATTTCCAGCTTCTTTAAAGTGGAATAAGTGATATCTATGCATTTTTCTAATCAAGTACACCCCTAATTTGTGGAGCTCTTTCAAATGCAATGGGTAAAAATTTGCAGAAGCTGAGAATCATGATCTCGGGGTAATATTCAATTATTTAAACAAAAATTATCATTGAATTTGCAATTTGTGTTAGAAACGCCTTACTGTTGGGCTCGAAGGTAGATAGAAACAAGTGGTTTCAAAAAGTTGTACGCCCGTAAAACGACCACATTTGAATTTTCTGGGTATTGCTTTCAACAAGCTGGCTGTAACGTGTGACAGATAAGCACACTAAATATGGTTAAAATAACTACCGTCCCTCTCAGAAAAAATCTCCCTCGAAAATAACCCACGGGTCAGACCCATTCGAAATATTGGATCTGAAAATAACAACCACGGGTGTTGTTATTTTCGAACATTTACAGTAAATTAGTTAAGTTTGTTGTGTTGTTCACTCAATGCACAGTCACTGTATTTTGAATGAAGTACATTTTCAAACAGAAAAAACAAACAGAAATATAGCTTGCAACATTATTGGCAAGAAAAGTTAAAATAATGAACAAGTTCTATCAAACATTTTCATATTCAATCGTGAAGACTTGACATGGTCAATATTTCTTAATTTTTACAAATAAAAAAATGACCTATACCGCTGTTTGTTACATAGCAATTTATTGAAAGTGACATGAAGAGTTAACGGGAAAACAGAAATTATTGATGTCTAATGTTTGTCTAATGTTTTATATCTGTATTGTACTATAAAGTTTCTTATTACTTAAATATTGTGAAGAAATTGGAAACTCAGGAAGAAGATTTTAAAATAGAACTTAGTGCAAAAAATTAATTAATTCACAATAATTCCTTCTGTCTGTCTCCATGCAAGTAAGGAGGAAATACTGGTGGGTTGCACAAAACGAAATTTCGTAATGAATGTCCATCTTCATTGGTGAAGAATTTTTCTTTAGTTTATTTTGACTGAGTGACATGGCAGAACGTTGCTCTGAGTTTCGTTTTTGGAGTCTACCAACTCCCGACATCCCGCTCGTTTTTCGATCTTACTGTGTCGGCAAGGCGGACTGATACAGACGCTAAATCTGTGCGTCAATTACATGCATATGTACATCATGTCGAAAATCAGCAGATCGAAAAAATGACATTATGAAATTATGACATGCAACAACGAACTTGAATCAAATTTAATAAATTTTCACTTAGGTATTATTTATGCTATTTGGACTTCATTTGGCGGCTTATTCGTCTGCAGTTGCCTGCACTTATGTAGCTGTGTGCTACACATATATTTTGCGTTTCTTTAATTTTGTTTGTTTTGTTCGAATTCGTATTCATTTTCGTATTCATATTGTAATAATGGACCATTATTTTACCGTTTTAAATGTTGCAATGTGGTCCGTTCATGCTTATTGCAATAATGTTAACTTTTTCATAATTTTATGCAAAACATGCGTGCCTTAAATGTTTATCGTAAAATATCGTTTAGATGTACATATCTTTCGTGTTAGATTGTTGTTCTTTACGAGCATTGTTCAAAGCAACTTAAGGAAAGCATTAGTTTGTGAGCAAGAAACGAGTAGAGATTCTGTTAGATACCCTAACCAAGCAGGCCCTAATGGAACATCGTTGACGATTACCCTAGCGACCCGTCGAGCCAACTAAGGAGCTAGGAAGGTATTAGCCTTAGAGGATAGTGGGGTTTAACCCTTTATTATTACAAGGTGCCGGCCAGAGGTGCATTCTCTCGGGCGGGTGCTGTGTATATGGTTAGAATCCTCTAAGGCGTTTTTTTCTATTTTCGTTTTTATAGTTCGTGTTGTTGTCGAGTATTTATATATTAAACAAGATCGTGTTCAAACAAATAGATTCATAGGTTAATTTCATATTTTCTCTTCCGTTGCCTTAATTTGTAATAGATTTCACAGATCATTATGCCTGTGCCTAAGCCGTAGCCAACAACCAATATACACACGGCGCTGACAATCGTCTGTAATGTTATAAAATTTGTTTGCATTCCAGCTTTGCAAGTTGTAACGGCCCATTTTTTCGACCGTCGAACTTTCGCCGAATTGTACGTGCTCATGAATTCTATGCACATGTTAAGTGGTTCCAGCAGCCAACTGCCCTTGCTGACAACATACGATCGAAATACAAATGGAACGTCGGGTATGGGAATGCTCCAAAAACAATACTGAGAACAAAACTGTTCCACGTCGCTCAATCGCCCAACGTAGACCAGATTAGAATTTTTAGCCAGTTGTTCGCAAATTTTTTCTATTTGAGGTATTTCCAGCGAAGGATTGTTGCGCGTAGCGTTGTATAAATTCTGCAACGAATCAGGATATTCGTTGTTGATTTTTACTCCTCCTCTGAGCACGGACCAAACGAATATATCTTTAAAACTTTCAACTACCAAAGTCTTCTTGCCAAGTAGTACTAACTCTGTTAATTCTTCTATATCATTGAAGGATACTTTCGCTTTGGGTTTAACGTTCACCATGGCCATAAGGTGAGTAACGTACAAGCCCATAATCAGCGCGCCGAAACAACTCTCGGCGATGAATTCCAAAACGCCGAGAGTGACTGCTTTAGTTCCATGCGAATTCTTATTGATAGACTTTTCAGCCATACTAATCAATGAAAAACAAAGTAGCAGCCCGCATATTGTAACAAGCCAAGTGTTCCATTGAAGCGGCTTTAACAGGATATCTGGTTGAAATATAACATTTTCTGCATCGTCGCTTTCGTCGACACCTTTCGTAATGAAATGGTATCCACTGATAAACAGTGGCGTGCTGATTGATAAATTAACATTCTTTTTGACAACAAACAAAAATGGAAGAATGTCAATGTTGTTAAGTTTGGATGTGAAATTTAAATACTCTGGCTCGAAGCTTCTTAAGCCGATACAATGCATAAGTACAGATGCTTCGATGAAAGAATCATCCTCGCAAGAGAACGGGCTATTTTTCAAATATGTCGGACACAGATCGTCGAAAGTTTCTTGGAATAAACCAACTTTCACTGTCTTGTTCATTTTGGTTTCTTTCACTAAAGTGCTTGCCATTTTCAATCGGTAGTTGTTTCTGAAACATGATCCTTTAACAGCAAGTGCGTGTTGGTTGCTTTCATGTTTCAATATGTTCACTGGTACATAACAATGCCAAGAACAGAATTGTCCGTTGAATCTGAATCTAATTTACTCCAGCTAATGTCAGTACTTTTACTTTGAATTCAAAATATTTATATTGAACATACTTCAAGAAAGTAAGCAAACATTCCACATAGACGGATAGATACTGAAACTGAAACCATAATTCCTTTCGGAAAATAAATAAAAGTAGCTATTTCCAGACTTCAACAAAGTAATTGAGTTTCAATTAATGTTTGTTTTTGTTGTCTAAAAGTACTTTCCATGGATGTTGAAAAGCAACAGCAGACAAATATGGTAGTCATTTTTTGAGACAATGAGCAAAATGCAGGCGTCTGTTTCCGTTGGACTGTATCTTGAGCATTTTAAGGGATTGTGCGATCATGCATTTCTGCCGGATCCATTTTCATGCCCGCATCCTATTTTTAAGACAGCTTCGCTGCTAATTAAATGCATGGGACTGAAAAATGTAACGCCAGAGTATCACGAATTTACCATGGACATCAAATCCGATTTATATCCGTTTATGTTTGTGGTCAATAGCGAAGAAACTGAAAACTATACCGTGAGCTCGCCAGTAACTGTCAACAGTTACAGTTTTATAACTCGAGGGCATAACAACAGAATTTCAAAGAATTCTTTCGATCCTACTTTATTACTCAAACCGCTACAATGGGACACGTGGATGATTTGCATTCTGACATTTGTTTTGTTTTATATTCTTGTTAAAACTGCTCATTATTTTATTAACCCGACACGCGAACATTCTGTGGATTTGCTCACTGTAAGGTTGCTTCAAGTGATTGTTGAAAATACGTTGACCGGTATTTTGGTGGGCTTGTATGTTTCGCATTTAATGGCCATAGTCAACGTCAAACCAAAACCTCACGATCCTTTCAAAACCATTGAAGAGTTAACTAATTTGGTTAGACACGGGAAGAAAGTTCTCGTGAACGACAATTTGCGACAATCCTTTGTATGGTTAGCCATCAGCGGCTCTCGCGAGATCGGCGGCGAATACCCGCTTAGGTTGCAGCAGCTGCACAATGCTACTGAATTTAATCCTCCGATTGAAATTAAAAACCTACGAGATCTTTGCGAACGGCTCGCGAACAATGCTAATTTAGTTTACGTCGGGCGACTGAATGAAATCGAAGAGCAGTGTTCGGAGTATTGTTTCTGGAATTTGCCCATACCCGATATGCCCCTGGTATACAGATCTTACGCCGTATCGAAATTTGTCAATCTCGACGAAGAGGTGAATTTGTGTGTGAATTTCATTCGCACGTACGTCGAGACGCAAATTGGGAGGAAGAAAAAGAAAAAGCTCGATACGTGCGATCACGAAATCGAAACCAATTTGGTCGATATACACTCCATGGCGAGTGCATTTTATATCTTGACCAGTGGTTTTATTTCGAGTGTTGCGTGCGTGATAATGGAAATAATTGTGAGATACGCTGTGTCGAGTAATAACCTTAAAGCAATCAACAATTCTTGAAAACCTGTCACGTGTATATTCACTGTTACGATTTAAAAAGCAATGGTAGATCGGTTTCATTAAATTGATCATTCGGAATCTATGATAAGTGAGCGATTACCCTTATCATTGCAGGTGTTAAATGTTTAAAGAGCAACTCATCAGGTTTCTAATGTCGACAGTCAGTTGGAAAGGATGTACGATTAGCGTTCTTCAACAAACTGCATAAGGCGATAATGATCCTCACTTTTATTCACTTGAGTTTGCCCAAACTACGATCGCATTGGTGAAGCGTTACAATTATACGTCCATCGTAATCAACATCGTAAAGGGCTGAAAGACTACGACCACTGCTTTATCCATGTAGGATCCGGAACCACGACACATGTAGCCGCATGCAGACAAGGTACCTCCATGGAGGCAACCTATAGCTATAGGTCCCCATCTATAGTCATTAACTAATTTCAGAACCTAAGTGCCCATTGAGTCCTCGACTTAGCCGAAGGCTCCATAGCTAAGTCAGGTTGAGCTGAGTGTACTCCAGAAATGTAATATCCGTGGTCAGATCCATAGGACTAACCGCCATTCTACATCCAATCCTTTCATACTTACATAGTCGATCAGTGTGTTCAATGTACAGTAGATGATAAATTAATGCAGCTTTCATGCTAATGGTAATCTGAAACAAAGTCAAGTTTGCAGTTTACTCACTGGCTGCAATTTGATCTCATGAAAATATAGTTTCTTGATGCAAGTAATAAAATACATAAAAGGGAAATTATCTGATGAAAAACTGACACTTTTTTTATTGGTGAAATTTATTAAGTCGCAGATTAATGGAAAACGCGGTTAAAGTTGGACTTTATCGAACTGATTTCATTGACAACTGTTCACCTGCTTTTAACGATGATCCATTTTCTTGCCCAGACGATGACTTTCGCCAAGCTTCGATGCTTCTGAAATGCATGGGGGTCAAAAATGTAAAGCAGATTTTCATAGATTTATCAGCTAACAACAGCAGAGTCTGGGATATTTTTCCCTTTCTACATAATATAGTTCAGAGTAAAGGTTTAAACATGTCAAAATTCAGCACGCCCTTGCTTTTCGATGGATATCACTTCTTCATGCAAGCCTTGAGCCACTCGAAATATCAGGATTTTACAATAAACCCGGAACTGTTATTCAAACCGCTTCAATGGAACACTTGGCTTGTGTCGTCATTCGGATTATTTTTATGTTTTAGTTTCATAAGAATGGTGAAAAAAGTATTCCGCAACCAACTTCGGGATGACTTAAAAATAGATTTTTTCTACTTCATGCAATTTACTCTCGAAAACTGTTTCGTCGGTTTGATAACGGGATTATATCTGTCGAATCTAATGGCCATCGTGAATGTTAAGCCGAAGCCCAAAGCGCCCTTCAGAAATATTGAAGAACTAACAATGTTAGTAGAAAGTGGAGAAAAAACTTTGGTCGTGGAAAACTTTCAATCTATGTACGCATGGAAGGTTCTCAGTGGCGACGAACATGCGAAGATAAATGATGAATATCCCGCAAAACTGCAACGTTTATTCAGCGCAACAAGGCGCAACCCTTCCATCGAAATACCTGAATTAAAAGACATTTGCAAGAATCTAACAATAAATTCGAGCTTGGTGTATCTCGGGAGAATGAGCGATATAAATGAACGTTGTTCTGAGTATTGTTTTTGGACTGTACAGATAACTGATGTACCAACAGGCTTTCGTTCTTTCATCACGATAAAGCAAGATTTGATAGAACCGATGAATCTATGTATAGATTTCTTGCGAACTTACAGATCGGGTCGAATTGGAAGAACGGGAAATTTGCCCATATCAACATGCAAACATGAACTTAAATCCGACTTGATAGACATGAATTTCATTATCATAGCTGTTTTTATATTCCTTGGCGGTTTAGTCCTTGCGAATGTCGTACTGTTTGTTGAACTGAATAAGGAACCAAGCGTAGTTTGAGGGCACCTTCATTTCAGTCTTATTGAAGAAAATCGTACGAAATATGTATTCTCAAGCTGCGATACGATCACAAGTATAGTTGAGTGCTATATGTGTTTGAAGATGTAACGTAAATCTATTTGCTTGCTCTGAATTTTATGACCAAGTATTTCAGTTGTTATCTTGCAAGATACCTGGAACATTAACTGTAACTATAAACAAAGTTGCATCAACTGCACATCTAATTTCGTTGATTACCACTTTTACTATAATTATTTGTTTTAACAAATAATAAATATGTTTTGCATAAATGTCAAACTATAATATATGACTAGCGATTGTACAGCTTTCAACGATATTTATGTAAAAGTCTTTATGCTGGAATTATAGAAGAATGCCAACTATTGCATATTATTTCTATGTTTTCTAGAAGTTGCAGAGTAAAATGAGTCGTTTGCTATGCGATTGATGACCGCAAATGATTTGTTAATGTTTTGCAGACTCCTTTAACAACGATGGTAATTGGAAACAAAGTTAAATATCGAAGAATATTATCAAAAACGTTAATCATCGAAGAACATTACCCTGTTTCATGTTCTTCTGATTTGGCGCGTAAACCGTTTTCGTGTTGCGACAATTAAAGGACGTTAGCTGTATGACACCAATTAGAGTGAATTTTACAGTATCGATTGCGATATTTATCCCTTTCAATTGATAATTCTAGCTTGCACACTTCAGCTGATTGAACGAGGTCGAACATATATTGCTCCAAATATTATTTTTCGACTCGGCCCTCCCTGATGTATCATCAGTGTTTCACTAATATTACCTTAAAATCTGAATTGGTCCAATCCATGAACCTACGCACAGACTTCATGTTATCCAACGTGCTCCAAAGAATTGAATAAATGAGACATTTGCCAATCTCTACTTTCAAACACAAACTTGAATCTAACTAGAATGTAATGAATTTATTTATCGTCATCATTGCAGTTGTCATCCTATTCGCTGAACTATTCAGGAATAGTTTGTCGTTTGATATATCTGCAATATAGATTAATAATAATCATTATTCCCTGGAGGGATTCAATCTCAGATCATTAGTTGTAAGCGAGCGCTCTACTGCTACACCAACACAGCCCCAACACATTCCTTTTTTTGGGGTGCAAGTGAATGAACTACTTTAGCCATTAATGTTGCCCCTCATTACTGTTTCCAACTGGGGCTCAGCCTTTTTGATTCGTAACCTAGCGATCTACCACCTGCGCTACGCATTGCTCCCTTTGACGCAACAATTTGATATTATTTTTTCGACGGTTAAATGAACCCAAATTTGAACAAAACATGTAAACATTTGATTCCGTATGATTAAAAATTAATATCGCCGTTATTTTGTCGATTTACAATAATGAGATTATCCATCGGTTCTTTAGGCAACGCGGAATTCCTGACGTTCGCGCGAAATCTCCACGGCTTACGAGCGCGATCTTTGCAGCATTCGGAATGGATTAACGGTCGTAAAACGCGTTTGGCGCCCTTCCTATAGTTCGAACTGGTCATATGATAAACTATGACGTTGATGGCGAAATTCAAATAATACAAATCGCTCGATAAGACGGTGAAAACGTGGAATACGTCGCCGACCAACAGTTCGCCAAACAGCGGCACGATACTTCGTACCATTTGAATGAAATTATGCGGAAAATGGAATACAGCGAAGGCTGTCGACGTAACGATTAACGTTCTCGTTATAGCTAAATCGTTGTTGCTTCTACTCGTAGTCGCTGCGTTGGCCGACGATGAATTCGGATTCGGATTCGTCGGCATCAGCGCCGAATTTTCATTCAGGGTCGTCGCTACAGAAGACTGTCGAGCCGAAAATCGAAATCGTCTCAGCGACGATACGGTCGATCGTTTCACTAATCGAGATCGAACAACTTTCGATCGATCTTGATTGCCGACGGTCGTCGGCGGTCGATCGCCTTGCATGGTCGACCGTTGTCGTTGACATTTGACGAGAACTCGTGAAATTTTCAAATTCAACAACGTGACCACCAACGCCGGCATTAAATAAACTATGAGAATGTCGACCGTGTGCAGCACGGTCGACTCGACTTGGTACTGTAAGAGTACGGTACATCGCTGAGACGCAGGGTCGATGCCGGCGATGAGGAACGTGTACACGTACCATAGACAAGGGAACGGTACGACTAGGCAAATTAACCGTCTCGCTTTGCCCGAACTGCACTTGGCTAGCGTATGTAAAGGGTATTGAATGACTACGTATCGTTCCACAGTAAATACGACCACGAGCCAAGACGATGTCATACCGCAAACGTTTATCAGGTAGACAATTAGATTGCACAGCACCGGCAAGTGAATCGGAGACTTCGGTCCCGGTATGCTGACCATTAACAAGTTTATCAATGATACGCTATCGCTAACAGCCAAGGCTGTCAGGTAAGAACTGCTGGGCAGTTTCGTGAGTCTAGTGGTCGAAAATACGAATACGGACAGCACATTACCGATGAGACCGAAGACGACTATGGTAGGTATAAAAATAGCATCGAAGAATTCCATGCTAACGTAGACTGAAGAACTAAGGTTCGTGGTAATAGTTCCGTTGGTAGGCGAAGTCTCCACCCACACCACACGTTCATCGTCAAAATCCATTATAATATTTTATTATATTTTCGACTGAAACATTAAAAACAACGGTTTCATATTTGTTTTGTAAATCAGAAAGTATTCCTGGAAAGACTCCTGGCTTGCAACAATTTCATGCGCTCAAGCGCAGCAATCGTCATCGAAGAGAGCTTCGTTTCTAGCTTTCTTTAGAATTGGTTTGTAACTCATGAAACGAGAAGAAAATTGACGCTTGTCGCTTTTTCGTTATAAAACTTCAATAAACTAATGCATTAGAAAAGAAAAGATTCAACTGTTTAGATTGACAATCAAGGCGAGTGAACAATCATACATCATTCGCTGTTTGAAGTTGCGAAAAGTTTCGCAAGTCTTGTAGAAAAAAGATCAAATCAAATACATAATTGAAAATAAAATTCCGACGGAATATTAAAAATTTCAATCAGAATCAACTATTCACTTTAATTCAATTTTCGTTTTGAAAGTCAAAAATTTGTCATAGCAATCAAAAAATTCCGCTTGGTACATCAAATTTTCACTTGGAAAATCAACATTTTGACTTGTATAATTGAAAAAATCCTTGGAAAATGTAGCACACTTTCGGTAAAAAGTATCAAAATATTGGCTATTTTCGCTTGGAAAATCAAAACTTTCGCTGGAAAATCGCATTTTCGAGTAGAAAAATCGCCATTTTGAGATATAAAATCGAAATTTTCACAGAAAATTCAAACTTTTTAGGTATAAAATCAAAATTTAACTCTAAAGATCAAAATTTTGCTCTGAAAACTGTCACATTTACCGATCTTCTTGTTCTCGATGGAACATCGCACTTTTCACAACTTGACTGAAAAATCTAAAATTTTCACAGGTCTTTTCGAAAATCTCTTGGAGTGTACGAATAAATATTTGCATAGAGACCAATTGCATTTCGAGGTCTACGGAGAACTTTTTTTTAATAATCTATTCGCTACTTGTTTTTCTTTTCTAGACGACACGTTTTTTGCGTGAGGCAATTTTTGCTTTATTACATTTTCCCTTAATTATATCTCCACGGCTATCCTCAAACATACGTCACACTACCCGCAGGGTGTCTGGTGGGTCGTAGAGGATTTTCCTCGGATGATTTAATTCGGAAATTCGGAGGACCCTGAACCAAGATTCACAAACAAAAAATAAGCATTTGTCATGAGTAAGGAAGTCCTCATTTCTAATTATTATCGAAGAATTATTCAGTCACTCTAATCACTCTAATTAAATCACTCTAATTGTTAAGTGAAGAAAAATAATTAACACCTGCGAGTCGTTTTTAATGAATAAAAAATAAAAAAACAAAAATAGTTCACTGTCTATTTGAGAACTGCGCCGCAATCAAGAACGGAACAGATTCTCAATGTTGTTTTTATCCGGGATTCCCCCAAGTCGATCGACCAGGAAACCCACAGCGACAAAAAAATCCTCTCAAGACACAGCCATAAATAATTATTCCTAATAATGGAAATTAATAAAAATTAATATTTATTAGCCGTGAAATTTATGGAGGATGAAAAATTATGAAACTCCCACGCCAAGAGAAGATCAGAACTGTTGTGATTACCTTCCTTGCGATGTCCAACGATTTTAAAACAAAAAATATGCTATCATAGCGTCCTTCGCAGGCACATTTAAGAAAGGTCCAACTACAGTAAACATTTAAAAGCTTTCTCCAACTAAACCCGAGCCGGTAATCGACTGGACAATGAAAAAAGAGAAACTTTTTCTCGAGCATCGAAATGAAACAGCTTCCAAGCTAAATAATTGACGTCAGATGATATTTATCGGGGACTTTTTTCGAATGACAAATCTACAGTAGGAAAAGCACACCAATTCGACTTATATTCATCATCTTTCGAAAATAAGTTTGCTTTTTTTCAAAGGTCGGCTCCCCGTGATTCGATTAGCCATCGCTGAATAATGGACACGCGTCCTCGCGTCTCAGACGCGGAAACAACGCTCGGCTAGCCACATTTTTTGTTTTTGGACGCGAGAAACGAGCTAAAAATGTAATTGGTTGTAGAGAGGCTTTTTCTGCGGCGCACAGAAACACAGATGCCGTGCCGTTTAACAATTTCCGACTCGTTAAATAAATAATATAAAGATAAATTGATTCAACTTTTGCGCTTCTTCTTCTTCTTCCATTCTAGGAACAACCGTATTGTGACATTTTTTCAACGGAGAGGTGCGCTGGCTAGCGAGCAAACGAGCTACGGCGAGACGCAGGATTACGTGCCGAGCGCAGAGACACGAAAGAAAATTAATTAAAAACGATAGTTCAGATTAAAAACTAATAATCGCCACTTATTAAACGATATCAAGCGCGATAATTACTCCACGGTCGACCGAACCGCGGCGGGAAAAAACAGACGAACTTTGTCAACTTTTAGAAACATGTTTGCTATTGCAAATTAGCAAGCACTTTTCAAAGTTCAAAGCTCGAAATTCGACAAGTAGCAAGTTTTAGCTCGTAAACATCGTAGACGGTGCGCGATTTAGGGGGAAATAGCTCTAAAACGAGCCGAAAGTCGCACCGAAACGATTCATGGCCGAAAACCGTTCGAATTTGCTCGTTTTGCGTCACAAACAACCGCCGACGCGAATTTGCTTTTAATTGCGCTTTGTCGGCGCGAACGGCGCCCTCCAACCCCCCTCGAAGCGTCGAAAAATGTTAATGTACAATTTTTTTGCTAGCTAAGGGGCATTTTTGCTTGCTAACGGGCTAAAAATCGTATTTTTCTTTTATTATCCGAAATCATCGCGCAAAAACTAAAAATCGAGCGGAAAAAGTGGTAAAACGAGCAAAGAATGCGAAAATCTAAATCGTAGAGTTACAGTAAGGTGTCAATTTGGAAAGAAAATAAAAAAAATAAAAAGGGACATTTTTAAAGCGATTTTCGGGCTCGAAATCGTTTTTGGCTCGATTCGCGCGTCGGCGAGCACGAAACGAGTATCGTCCACGTTTGATTTGGTCAATTTCCGTCAATAAACTTATTCCAATTAAATATCGTAGCGAAAAAAAACGTTACTTAAACGTTTCGAGTGAAATGAAACTAAAATTGGCTCGCTTTCCGTAAGTTACGTTTTATCGCCCGTTAATGGAACGCTCGCTGCACGTTTTAGATCAAAAAGCGAGCGAAAAGCGCGCCGGCCAGTCGCTTGACGGGGACGATTTTAGAAACGACAGAAAAAAAACCATAAAAATAAAATAAAAGAATCACAAACGCACGAAAAAATAATATATGTAACAAAAATTTTTCTCTCAAAGTCAACGCGGAAAACAAACAAACAATAGAACAAACAAACGAAGAAAAATTATCATTAAATGACCACGAAAAAGGCTGAAACACGAAAACGACACGTTTAAAGGCCGAAAAAGCAAAAAAAAAAGTCGCCGGCCGACGGAAACGAGGCCAAAATTGATACGCGTAAAAAACATACTGTAAAGCAAATGGAACGTCGAAAAAAAGTTACAGTAAGATTTCTACAGTATACCGAATGGCGTTTGGGCGGGAAAAACATATAAATCACTACTCAAAGCCTAAAAGTTTGGCGCCAAAAATATGTAATAATACAGTACGCTCGTGCGAATCACCACAGTATACCCTATACAAGTTTACAAAAAAAATTATATAAAAATTCATCCACGAAACCGATATTTGACAGAAACGGGAGCCGAAAAACAAGAATCGCGTCGTCTAACGTTCGATAGCTCAGTTCAAACAGTAAACTTCCTGCTGCGGTTTGTTGAACGCCTGAACGACTTCGGTGACCAACTCAGGACGTTGCCTGAGCATCATTTGCCAACCGTGGGTACGGGTAACGTTGGCGGCGTGAGCGACGAGAAATTCCACCGCTCTCTCTTTCAAATGTTGAGCGGCGTGGGCGTCGGCTAGGGTCAAAAGGTCGCACACGTTGTCCACTGTCAAGGCGCTGATCAAAGCTTTTTCGCATCGCAATTTCAAATCGGGTATACTGTACTTGTCCGCCGCCACGAGCAAGTCGGCGGCGAGTTCGTCCACTTTGGGCGTTTTACCGCAGTATATAAAATATAACATTTCGTAAACGACTTCGTAGTCGAGGTCTTTGATCTCCAAAATGCCCTGAGCAAACAAAAACGTGTCGTAGCCAGTGATAAACGAGGTAAATATTCGTTTCAATTCAGTTCCTCGCGAACTATAGTCTCTAACGAACTATAGTTCTTTTTGCAGATTCATAATGCAAATGCAATTGTTGTTTTTTCTCAGAAAATTCATTAAAGAAAATGTAAAATATAATTTTCAGAAAAAACAAAAAAACTGACTGGATATTAGATTAATTGATAGAAAAAACAAACAACAAACGTGCGTCATTACCTTGAATTTTTTTGCTATAAATGCCGCAACTGTGTAGGACAGAAAATCGTCTATAGTTCAAGACTATTAATTAATTATTAATAAGCCATTACTTAAAAACTTGTTGTTAGTAACTGCAATTGGTAATTTAAAAATGTTACAATGTCATGAATGAACTATAGACGCTGAACTATAGATGCAACTATAGTCAACTATAGACATAGTTCTATAGACAACATTAGATTGCATTTGTATAATTATGGGAACATGAAATACAGCCATTCATGAACTAAAGTTGCATATGAACTGTATTGCCCAGTGAACTATAGTGTCACATTTTGCTACCTTTTGTGATTCTTCCGTGTCGTGAGTTAGCATGGCGTTGAAGACGGTGCTTCGAGTTCCTAAAACGCATCGATGAGCTTTGATCTTCTTGTCGCCGACGTCGATGCAAAAATCGGCGAACTGCTGCGATTTGAATAGTTTTTCGTAGTCGGACATCAACTGGACTTTAGGGTCGGGTACCTTCAATAAAAAGCACTTCGAAGAGCGCTATAGCTACCTGATTGTACAACTCTAGTTGAACAATGAAACTATAGTTCTGGCTGAGGTTGCGAAATTTAGTCAACAATAGTTTTACAGTTTGTCGACTATAGTTGATATAGCTGTATAGCTACAGCTACAACTACAGCCACTGATTGTGTGTTAACTACAACTGCAGTTCGTCCAAGTTAAGTTTTAACTATTGTTCTTAAAGACTGTAAACTACCGTTTCTATAGTTTGCCAACTATAGTTACAACGAAGGTGCGACTATAGTTCAAAAAGGATGTCAACCGTAGGTCTTACAGATTGTCAGTTCAACAACAGGTCGACAGTTCCCATAAATTGTCAACTACAGTTCCTAAGACTGTCAACTATAGTTAACATAAATTATAATCTACAGTTCCTGCAGATTGTCGACTATAGTTCCTAATATTGTAAAAACTAGTTAAAAATTGTCAAATAAAGTTCCAAGATTGGCAACTATTGTTTCAAGTTTTCGACTATAGTTTCCTACAGACTGTCAACTATAATTCTTCCCGATTGCCAACTACAGTTCCTAAGATTGTAAAAACTATAGTTAAAAATTGTCAAATAAAGTTCCGGATTGGAAAATATAGTTTCTAGTTTTCTACTAGAAGTTCCTATAGATTGTCAACTATAGTTCCTAAAATTGTCAACGATAGCTCTCTCAGTTTGTCAACCTTAGTTTCATGAATCAGTCAACTATAATTTCTATAATGACACAACTAAGTTGCATTGTAAATGCAATACTAGTTAAAAATTTTCGCCCGAAACTTTAGTTCTTACAACGAAACATTCGTCCAAATTCGTCGTTATCGTTTCAACGGCCACGTCGATTTCGACGGTCACAACAATAGTGTCCTGGGGCGAAATCTGGGGGAATAGCACGTCCCGTTTTATATAAGAAACGTAATCCGAATGGCTGGGATTCGGATGGACTCGCATTTCGATTTCTTTCGTTTCGGCGTTGCGCAATATAAAACGGCTTTTGAAGCCGACTTTCGAGAATTTGCCCGCTGCGGTGCTAGTGAGAACGCGATTCAGGCAGAGAAAAACGAAATCCTTGTTATTTTCGCCGTTTCCCTTGGGGTAGATTTTCACGGACCACGTCAACGTCTCGTCGCCTTTGACCAAATTGACGAAGTTCTCCAAATATTCCTGATAGCAATGACTGAAATTTTTCACCGTCCAATGATGCGTGACGCGTTCAACTTTGATCTCCGTTTGCGACGCGTTCAACTGCGACGAGAGCGTAAAAGTCGTCGACGAATTTCCGTCACCGGGCAAATTCGCCGAGGAACCCGTCGCGCCACCGGCCGAAGCGGCGCCGACGCCCGGCGCCGGCGGTCCGACGCACAACGGCGGAAAGTTGGCGTGCGCTAAATTGTTCATTTATAAAGTCTTTTTTGCTCGTTGGCGTTGTTTTTCCGACGAGAAAACGGTTTCGAAATTCGAAATTTGGACAAAAACTCGAAACACATTATTGGAAATACAGTACGTCGTAATTCTTAAAAATGATATCATATCCACATTCGTGTTAGAATATTTTCATTACGGATGATCATGTTGGCTATTGTTTGCTTCAAACTTGAATGTGGATTGAAAATTCTTGCTGCGTGTATTAGCGGGAAGGTTCCCTGGATGTGATTTATACCGTACTACCTCAATTAAGACCACTGTGGGCTTATTGTTTCAATCCCCTCTTACCCTGTGGGCTTATTCGAGAGGTGGGCTAATTTGACAGTGTGGTCTTATTATTTCAAACTCATTTGTTCTGAATGCTCTATAAATTTTGTATACAAAATTTCACTTTAATTACATAAAAAATGCAACATTTGAAAAGATAGCAATGCCAAACCGAGCAAACCCAACCTCAACTGTATCAAAGGTACACTATTTGATTTTTATGACCATTTCTCTTACAGGATTTTGCACTGACTGTACACTTGAATACACTGTACAAACAGTACACATGCGGGCTTATTGTTTCAAACCCTTCGTATCCTGTACGCTTATTCGAGAGGTGGGCTAATTTGAGAGTGTGGTCTTATTTGAGGTATTATTATTATTATTTTTATTATTAAGTTTTCGACTTCAAAACTTGAAGGTGTAGTACAATTTTAAACAGACAACGACTTAGATCATTAAACAAATCACACAATCACAAATTTTCAATCAGCTTCTTCCAATGAACGAAGAATTCTTCCAATAAACCTACAATGAACGAACTTTTCGCTGGTAATTCGTTGAAATGTTCGTAAGATGTTCGTAGAATTCGTCTTTAGCAAATTATGGATCTAGCTTACGATTTTTTCAGTTTACAATTTGTAACCGAGATGATTTCGTTTTTAAAATTATCGAACTTGAGAAAAATAGTTTTCGATTTTCGTTACACAAACAAACTTGATTTTTCATTTTTTCTCATAAATAACCCCCCCCCCCTACCCACCCAACGAAAATAAAACCGGGTTGGACCCTTTCGAAATAAATAAGGCGAACAACTGTCTGCGAACAATTGTCTGACGAACAACTGTTCGCGAACAGGATACCCGCCTGAACATTTCGCCTTATCTTTACCTTAGTGAAAATTCTTCATCAGCCTTAGGAGATGAACTTTCTCGTTTACTTCGCGTCTTGTTTGTTTTGCTGCTTCTGTTTAAACAAATTAAAATTTTTATCAGTTTTTCCAAAGCTATCTAGTTTTCGGTACTTACGAATAGTTTTAAGTTGCTTCTAATTCAGCTTGGTTTCAAAAATGAAACCTGAAGTCAGTAAAATATCAGCTGAAATATTTTACATGTTTTCCCAAACTTTGGATCCCGTTATCATATCGGATGAATTGAGCCAACGATTACATTCTCAGGGAGATCCTTGGTTAACATTGGGAGAATACGAATTAATCATGAAAGAAATAACCACCACTGCAAAACAGAATGTATTCAGAATTTTTTAATTTTAGTTTATCACAATCTTACGAACACTTTTAAGTATCTTGATTGCAGAAATTGAAGAACCTGCTTATTGCAAAACCGGACGACGTGATGACGGTACTGCAGGAGATTTTATTAAAATATCACTGGACTGAACCACTGGACAAAATTCAGTGTTGTATGCGAGAAATATATCGATCAGATTTGTTACCAAATGGTGAGATAATTTGAAGGTTGGATTGGTTGGAACGTTCATAGACTTCAAAATGAAGCCAGTAAAAACATTTGAAGTTATTTCAAAAATATTTCAGAAAATCTAATCCCAATCGCTAGTCCATTGGTAATGAAGCTGCGAGACGAACTGAAAGACTGGTATCGCAACTATGCAACTATTCAACTGAAGCGTGGTGTTCAAAGCAGCCACATAAACGTCAGCGATATCTTTGTTAATTGTCAAATGGATTATCATTTAGAAAATTTGACAACGGACGATTATAAAGTTGTTGTGCGAAAAGCTTTCAAAGTAAATGTGGCAATCATTTGATCAATTTTAGCAGTTTTTATTTTATGTTATATATTTCAGAATGACAGTTCGAAGATATTCCTCATCAAAGGTGAACCCGGAATTGGCAAAAGTACTCTTGTGAAGAAAATTTGCAGCGACTGGGCTGATGGAACATTGAACGAATATGATTTCGTTTTCATGATCCGACTACGAAATGTTAAAACTAGTGAAAGGATTTTCGATTTGTTCATTCAAGATGTTCTGTTGAAGCTACCAAGTTTTAATCATAGTAACAAGTTGCAGAATGAAAATGTATTTGATAGCCTGCGCGAACATTGGAAAAATATTCTGTTTGCAATCGATGGTTTGGACGAATTTCATGGAACTTGCGTAGAGCTACAAAACCTCTTGAGCAGTGAAGAGCTCATGCCGGCGAGCAAGATACTAATTACAACCAGGCCCTACAAATTGTCGGATGTCTCTTGCCAACACAACTTGGCCACCATAACGGGATTTACATCTATTGAACAGCAAAGACAATTTGTCAACGCTATTTTCGAAGGCGACCAAAATAAAACTGTTGAGTTTATGGTACGATTAACGACCAATCAGCATCTTGCTAACTTCGGACGAGTGCCAATCATGCTTTATTTTCTCACTGCCCTGAACAACAGCAGAACTGCAGCAATTGAAACAACTACGGATATTTTTGCTTCTCTATGTTTGCAGTTTATGGAGTCTTATACCGCTAAATCTTTAGCTATCGCAAAACTGTTCAACAAATCGAGTCATCGCCGACAGTTGGGAAGACTTTGTAAAATGGCATTTCACGGGATTGTTTCGGGAGATGAAAGCAAACTTGTTTTTGAAGAGAAAGATACAAAGGCGTACGGGATTACGCGGTCAGTGTACAAAGTAGGATTCCTGAACATGGAAGGATTTCACAAAGGTCTGATTACTTCTAACTTCTTCCACAAAACCATGCATGAGTTCTTTGCTGCTCTTTACTTGTATTTGGGTGGTCCAAAGTTCATTGATGCAGCTTTTGATGAAAGCATCGAGACAAAATTTTTAAATCATGAGAAGAGACCAATTTTCACATCTCCAATGGACATTTTAGAATATCATCAAGTGATCGCATTTTTATTCGGTCTGTGTGAAAGTAAGCTAACGAGTATGCTATTGAAGGAGTTGTTCAACAAACAGTTTTCCAGTTCGGCTCCAATAATGACGTCACTATTAAGCAAATTTGATAAGGGTTTTCGTTGGTTGGAACAACGTCATATGATTATTCAAACATTTTTGAACGAATGTAAATACTCGGCTGCCTTTATGGAAAAGTTATTGCCAAATGTGAATGATGAACTTCGTAATCGTTTTCATCATGCTGGAATGCATTGGATTAGTTTAGCTGCACTTTATGTCCTGCATTGCAAAGGCAGTGATATTCGAAAATATTTTAAATATTTTAGTGAAAACGCCACAGTATTTTTTGACTCAGGCACGACAGTAACGAATCTGGCATTAAACGATCGCACATTTTCTTACTGCGGATGTGGAACCAACATCAGTTCCTTTTTCGAGGTTTGTAAGTTACACGAAGTTACGAATTTGTGCTTGTACCTCACAAGGTCAGCGGAAATTCAGCAAATTGTAACAAACGAATGTTCGACAACGTGGCTAACTATTAATATTGGAGAAATTGAAAATGTTGAAATCGCCAAATGGTGGTTAAGCCAGCTTATGAATAAAATAACTACCAAAACCAGCCTTACTGTTATGGGCAATCGGCACATTCCAGCTGCAAACCTTTTACATGGTAAATTATCACATTCACTAGTTTCCATTGAACTTTGTCATTCTTCCTTCTCGACTATCGACATGGAAACATTTATTACTGATTTATTTCCGATCCAAATGTTGACGGAAATTCGCCTGTCGAACATAATATTTCAAGATAAAGATGAAGAAAATAAAGCTGTCTATTATTTCAGCAATAATCTAGAACGTTTTAAAAATCTGAACCTTTTGTGGTTTATTTTTAGCGATTTGTCTCACCAGTCGATTATAGACATTGTGCAAGGTGTATATCATTGCAAAAATTTGCAGACACTCTGTTTATCTGGCAACCGACAAGTAAGTCAAACTGCAACGCTTGTGAAATTTTGCAACATTTTTAATGACCTGATAACAAACGATTATCATATTGTAATTGCGCTGATGCATTGTGGTTTAAATGATAATTCAGCTATTATACTGATGGAAAAATTGGTAAAAAATCTGATTGGCTGCGAGTTAATCTTACGTGGGAATCGTTTTTCTTGTTCAATGGTGAAGACGTTAAAATTGTTCTTTCATAAAAAAATAAGTACTCGCTTATTCGAATAAAATAAGTATTTGCAGGGCGAATATCGATTCTCATGCACAAAAGATAGTTTCAGGAAGTTAGGAGACCAATTTTGCTTAGGTACTTCCTTTTGTTTTGTCTTGCCCGAGTTTTTATTTAATTATGAACATGCAGGTTTTAATCATCTTGCATGAAGCAAAACGTACTATTATAGAAAGGTCAGTCGCGTTTACATGCGTTTCCATAGTTTCACTTTTAAGACCACAATGGAGAACAGTTTTGCATGCATTAGTCTTCTTAAGTACCGTGACTTCGGGTGGCTTTGCCACAATTTTCAGCAGTCTTTCTGTTTGAGAAACGAGCATGTGGCAACCGCCGAAGTGACAGAAGCCGCTTCTGCTCAAATATATCAAATAAAGCATGTAGAATCTAAAAAACACACTTAAAATATTATAACATTAACGGTTGAGCCATATTTTAAAAATTTTTCCGCTAGGCAAAGTCGCCCGCTTATCGGGTGACTTTGCCAAGCCAGGCTATTTCAAAAAAACGGCATCCGATAGATTGGAAGCAATGGATGAATTCGCAGACGTCGACGGAACTCGCTTCAAGACAGGATCAGGATCCAGAGGAAAGATTCCACTTTTCCTAAAACCGGCTTGCAGATTTTCGGAAGACTTTTCTTTGAGGTCCGTGGCCTGAAACGTGTTGCCCAAGAGCGTTGGAAAAGCCGTCTTTTCCACAGCCGAAGATCGCGGATCCGTCTTATCTTAAAAAATATGAACCCCTGCATAAAATCATTTTGAAACATATCAAGTTGACCTTAAGAAGAACTACTTACTCAAATATCTCCGTCAGAGCACTGTCCAACCGTCTATAATCGCAAAAGTTCGCAACCAATAAAAACCGCCGAAAAAATCGGCTCTCGGAATTTTTTTCCTCAATATTTTGGGGTTCGCTCTAGAAACCCCCCATGTTGGCGCCTTATTGGCGTAAGGTTCCGCACTATTTATTCGATAGTGCGAAATTTTTAAATTAAAACCACAGCTCAGTAACAGAGCAGAAGCGAAATTTCCTAAGACATGGCAAAGTCACCCCATGATGGCAAAGCCACCCGAAGTCACGGTAGTGAAATATTCCATTCTGATAGATAGTCAAGGTAACCTTCAAAATGAATATCTCGATTTTTCCGCCCGATCCCTGTTTGACACGTTTCGAACTCAACATAAATGACGCCTCTGAATTATTAAAATTGTTCGAAACAATAACCTGGCTTGAATTGATAAAGTTCAACAATTTACTTTACGGCATTCGTGTTGACTTACCCTTTGCGCTGAAGCAGAATTTTACATGAAGGCTGTTCTTGGTAGGAAGTTTAAAGTGATAAAAAAGATCCAATATCCATATAATTGAGGACGATAACGACAAGAACTATTCTGCATACTAAGAAAGTGCAGTAAGCACCTGCAGTTGTTACATCGCAATAGTTCATTATCAGCATTGGAATGTTTGTTCACATTATTTCAGTTGAAACAGTCATGGATAAAGCAGCCAATTTTAAGTATGACCTTTGCTGCATTTTTATTCATCATCTTTCTACAGTTGGATGGGTTTGCTTCATTAACTTAACCAAGCTCTTTCATATTATAGTCAACGAAACTGATAAAGTCTGTGAATTGGAATATACTGTATCAACTTTACCACGACCTCGGCGATTATTCGACCATCAGTTGCCTAGAGAATAGGCTGTACGTCATATATAATAAATGAAATGTTGTTAACATATTCGACTTGAGCCCAAATCCTGGTAAACAAATCCTCTGGTGACTAATTTACCAGATTCTAGAGTGTTTCGTATTCCTACTTGATACTAGTGGAATTGGACTGCATCTAATTGCCATTCCAAACTTCTTCTCTTTTGACTGCAGTCCAGATAATAAAATACAATGTACATCAACTCATTGGATACAACTGGGAAGAAATGCTTTCCTCTTTGTGAAGACTAGCGACATCAGTTGTATGGTTACTTTTCATATTAATCGACCCATTTATAGTAAAAATGGTATGCTGTTTTTGAATGCCGAATTCCACAATTCTTCTTGATTATTGCAATGCTATTTGAAACGAATTATTACGATTGTGTCACGTCTTGTTTCCGTTATGATAATATATTAAAAAAGCCTTTTTTTATGGATATTCTGTTTGGATAAGTATTTCTAATTTAACTGTGTTGCAAATAAACGATGTTCCAAGTCAAAGAACAGAAGTAAAGGATTTATTAATTAAGAAACTGATATCAATTCCCACATCTATACATTAAGTTCCAGCAACAGAACGATTTATAAGGTGCACGAGTGATTTTGTTATAACGTCATCGATGAACAGACGTTGGATAAGGTTATAAGCACGGGCTTTGTACTTCAAGTCCCTCGGACCGGGGTCTTTTATTAAACTGCAAAACGGCCTGCGACGGAGGTTGACAAGGTGCAAGCACAAACCAGCACAACGTTATATGGTAAAAAAAATTCCTCCCTTAAACGAATTTCGAGTGCAAGGTCACTTCCACGTGAAACCTCACTTATACGGGTTTTTAACGGTGACCCTTGTCCATTGTGACGAAAATCTGACGTCGCGTGCTGCAACCTTACTCAACCCAAGTCCCACGAAACCTGAAACGGTAAACAATCTCCCAATCAGACAACATAAACTAAAACGACCCATAAACATCCTGAAAACAAAAGTAAACTATAAACAACAATACTACCAATAAATTACTATACAGCAAACACAATTTTACTACAAATCACAAATAACGTTTAATTAATAGCAATACAGTGATTTTTATACAATAGTGACAATTGCAAATACCGTATTTATCTGATTAAGAGCCGTGGCTCTTATTTTTCATTAGTCCTGAAGGTGCGGCTCTCTTTCGAGGGCGGCTCTCTTTCAAAGGCGGCTCTTATTTTTTCAATTATAGTTTAGCGCCCGTGTGACCAGTTTGTATACTTTTCAGTTTTAACTGCATAAATGTTAAAATTCTGTCTGGTGTTGTGCAATAGTGTTCTTTGATGCTCATGATCTCACAAATGTGACACATTGTGCTAGTCACACAACAGCACATAAACACTACACATGTGTCACATTGTGCTAGTTGCACATCAGCACACTAGCATGCAAACAAACACTACACATGTGTCACAATGTGTCGCATGTGTTACAATGTGACAAAATGCGCTAGTCTCACATCCATACACTCACATTCTACACACGCTAACACAATGTGGTGCACATTCTACACAAACATTGCACATGTGTCGCAGTTTGTCTCACATCAGCACACTTACATTCTAAAAACACATACAGGCACACATTCTATACAACACAGTTCATACGTCACATGAGTCACAATGTGTTATACACACTCTTACATGCATCAATACAATCAGTGTTCATAGCTTGTGTTTGTAAGCCCATGGTATAGGTCGGTTCGTTCGGAAGCTCTTATGACGACTGTCGAATGTAAAGTCTGTTTCAAGCCACTAGTTAACAACTTCAGTCTTCGAAGGCACATGCAGGTGAAGCATAATCAACTGGACACGAACTTGGTTGGAAACCAGTCTTGAAAACACAAGTGGCCTCAATCAGGAAAGGTTGATAGTGAGAAAATGGTTCAAGATTTCTAAAAAAAATACAGCAAGTATATCTGTCAACAAAAAAATCTAAAGTGCAGACTGTACAATTCGCTAAGAAGAAGCCCTTGGGCAAATCTGAACATCCTGACTTGACTGGACTGGTCAAGTCTGAACACTGCGTGATATCCAACAAGGATTTGTGTAGAATGTGTGTGTGCCGATGTGAGACTAGTACAATGTGTCACATTGTGACACATGTGTAGTGTTTGGGTGCTGATGTGAGATTAGCACATGTGTAGTGTAGTGTGGGGGCCTGCCGGTCACGTGACGTCACTAAGCGTCGGTCTGTCTGCTGTCTGGCCTATGCTAAAACACTATGTATACTTTGCACTGCGCCCCAGATGCCTGGGCTTACTACTGATGTGGGGTCATGGCTAGTGCGTGCCACCTGATATGTATAGGGTAGATATTCTTTATCACGTTGTGTTGTTTATGAGTTTGGATGTTGATTATACTAACTGGAAATATGAATTGTATAATATAGTCGTAGATATGTACAAGGGGCGTTCCAAAAGTTCTCGGCCTCAATACTTTAAATTCGCGCTTGAAAAATTTAAGCATAACAGGAAGGTAGGTAGACATGTCTGCTGCTCGGATATCAAAAATTATCGAAATCGGTGCAAAATTCGTAATTA
>JAQGBA010000379.1:0-37745 GCA_034698125.1 Prionchulus punctatus | reverse complement strand
AAGTCTCTACGTGTTCCAACAAAATCTGCTAAAATGACTCATGAAAAATCCGACATTTCATATGGGACAACCTAATATATAAAATAAATAAATTCAAGAAAGCAATCGAAAATTTGAAAACGAACTCTGAAAAAAAAATTCGATGGGCAGCAAAGATACGGGGGATGATTAGCAAATTGAAAGATTACAAATCGCAAACAATAACGAATTTGGAGAATATTGAAAGTGAACTGAAATCACTAGAAGACTATTTAAAATATTCTTCCGCTGGCTTTAACCAGAGACCTTTGGTCACCAAAAAATTGAGAGCCCTTTACAACAACTTCACGAAAACAGTATGAACAAACTGTCAGAACAGTAACGAGCAATAACCACGATGACAAACAGCAAGTCAATTACAATGAGCTGCTCGACAATCTGATGAATGAGTACGTTGGAAAATTGGAAGCTGGTCCGATAAAGTACAACAGCCCGCAGTATTTAGTAACACTGAATGCCATTCCTATCGTTGTCAACTACTTGCAACTTGTGGATCAATCTGTTTTGAATGACAATAATTTCTCGGATTCAGCAATTGCAACCAAAAGAGTCGTCGCCGAGAAAGTGCGAGAAAGTACACTGTCATATCGCGATATGGCGATCTAGTCATCAAAAACGGAACAGAATTGTTGTCCGAAATTCAAAATAACGTATGCCGCGATTTGTGAAATCATGTGATCAGCTCTGAAATAAGAGAAACAAAAGGAGACGAGCTTGTAGCAAAAATCGACAAATATCGAGATGCTATCGGTGCATTCCTGCAAAATTTAGTGCCAAATATCGCAAATTTTAATAAGACGAAAATTTTGAAAAATACCCAAGGGGAGTCTGCCGACGAATTTAAAGTATGAGAAAACAGTCAGCTTAGTTTTTTGTTTTCTAATACGCTAGCTAGCGTTCGTTTCAGACGATAGCAAGCAATAAATATGGACATTGAGAACAAGATCAATGCTTACCAACAAGCAAAAGCTATGAACTTACAAACTTTGTCTCAAACGACACAGCTTTTGAAAAAAAAGAACAAAAAAGAATTTGGATTGAATTGACGAAAAATCGAACAGTCTTTGCTTCGGAGGCAAAATATCTGGGATAGCCTTAGGCTTTTCATTGTTCCGGAACCACATCATTAGTCAATTTGATGGACCTGGAAATTTCAACTCGAAGATCTAAGTCAAGCATTGTTAACGTTAAAAGATGCTTCTGTTTGAAACGACAAAGATGCAATAAGTTTACAGGAAAAACAATTCTTAGTCTTGTCAATCAAATCAACTACACACTTTTGGAAACCAACTTCTTACTGGAAATGTATCTGAATATTTCTGAGCAATACATTTTGGATCCATTGAAGGACATATTTGCAGATTCTTCCACCATGAATATTACCGAGCCAGATATCCAACATGATTTACCAAAAGTTTATTTCAACCATTGTCGCAATAGGCAGAGTTTGCAGGAGGAAGTAAGGCAAATCGTCCAGATGAATACGAAGAATACGAAGACGTAGTGTTCAACTCTAAACCAGAAGAAGATGCTGATTTTGTGAGTTAATTTATAGCTGCAATTTGGATTTAAAAGGAACTAATGTTGCGAAAGTGAAACACGTATTTTTATGTTGATTCGCAAGTACGTGTTTAGTCTGCTAAGTTGATAAATGTCTCTCGAAAATTGGATGCGCAATGCTTTTCGTGAAATTTTCTGTTTTTCTTTGCTCCAAAATTTGCGTTGAAGTTTGACACGTGATTACGAGCTAAAAATTATCGAAAACTGTCAGGTTTGAAGTTTATTCAGGCACAAAGCGCAAAATAATCGTTTTTGTAATATCAATTCCGAAAGCATACTGAATTTTAAGAAAACTGCATAAGCATATATAATTGACAACTAACATGTACAGTACTTGCCAATCAACATTAATATACAGCACGTGCTTCACTTTTTGGAGACAAAGTTCCCTGATAAATACTCTAATATATTCTCTCACTCAGAAAATAACTTTGCTTTTATTTGTTTGTTTGTTTTACAAACATAAATTTGTTTTACAAATGATTAGAATTTCATCAAAACTGTACTTGATACGAAAGATCAAATTTTTTAATTATTTTATGGCTGGCCTTTAAAAAACAAGGTACTATGTACGACATTGTTAAATTTATTAAAGTCTTATCACAATATATTCCAAATAAACTTGTAATTGCGATTAACAGAATCCAAAATTAACAAGTAAAACCATCGGCTAATACAAAATTTTTGTTTTGTCGAAGGGTTTAGAACGACCACGGACGTACAAAATTGTAAGCGACGCTGATAATACTAGCAACAAAAATATTAATGCCAGAATCATTCCAAATCTGTTGAATGAAATGCAGTGGCCAGTGGGCTTTGCTGAACTAGTGGTGTCACTGGTTATCCACTTGAAAGGCAGTCTGGATATTGCGGAATGCAGTGAGTTGGATTCACCTAAAATTAAAAATTCTAGATATTCCATTAAATTCACATTCAATAAAATTTGTACGGCTCAATCGGTTCAGATCGTTGTATTCGGATTCAGATTCGCTGTTTTCATCGAATGGCAGCACGTCAAAGGGCTGAGCGCTTAAATCAGTTTCACCGACGAGTTGATATTTCATTTTTGGTTCGGATATTTCACGTTTATGCTGTAAAATGGGTAGCCTTTTTTATTTAGGGTCACGTTTTGAATTCACTGCAAAAAATTACTTGTCTTCTTCTGAAGTATGAGTCGCTCGTGGATATATTTTCGCTGATCTCGAAATCCTCACCATCGTTGGTTATGTTTGGAGAAATCTCTTCGTAGGACAGCGGAGCCTGGCTAGTCAACGTCTGTTGATTTTGATTTGCATATGCCATAGGTTCAGCAGGTACAGCAACTGCTGGGACGCTGTTTACCGGAACCAATGGCGATTGAGCTGAGCCACATTTCGGGGGCTGACAATACAATGATGAGAAGAACTATGCAAAAATTTTTTATTCTATAGTTCTCATAAGTGACTCACTGTGATTCCATTACATCCCCCATCTTCTTTAAAGCAGACAATAATTGTGCAGGCGAAATACAATGTTGGTCTGTCTGCGTACGTGAATACGTGAGATTCTGTGAACGTCTCCAACAAGTCGCTGTTGTAAGTCAAATTTGGTATAAGGTGCTTATCATTGGCGCATCTTTAAAAAATTCAAAATTAAGTACTGATTTGCAAGATACAAATACAGTATACCCTTTATCGTCGATCAGTTCCACTTTGTTGCCCTGTCCGTCGTCGACGAAACAACTTCTGACCAACATTCTGTACAAAACCGACGCAGCTAAAAATCATCTTACTGTCGGATTGCTGTAGATGTACGAAGGTACTCGATTCACGATCTTACGCGAATCGCATTCCCACACATGGTATACAGGTTCGCCGACCCTGGCGAATCTGAATGGTGGACCATTCCGCTCGCCTCGTCGAATGTGATAACGACACTGAGGCATTGGAAACTGTTCGTTGATGGCGCTTGTTGTCAGCATGCTAACGTCCAACTGTTGGGCGACAGTCTTTTCGGCTTCCATGTAAAAACAGCGAATACGGTAAGCCTTGTCAACTTTTGTGATAAACAGCGAGTGAAAGCTGATGACCAACGTAAATGAGAATTCAACGCCGCGTGGAACTAGCTGAAACCGTAAAAAACAAGTTTCACGAAAGTTATATAATTTTCTTATTTTTTCAAAACCAATGGAAGCATCGCATTAATACTGATAACGCGTGCTAAAAACAAAAATCTTGTACTCACTGTTCTTTGTCTTCTCATGTTGCACTGGCCAAGACCGAGTTCAATTTCGACAGTTTCACCTCGAACAACAGTTGCACCATAAGGTGATGGTTGAACCGGAGCTTGTGGAGCCGCTAGTCCCTGGGCGAACGATTTTGCGCATTCCTTCTTATTCGATTCTCCTCTGATAAACACTCTACCTTGGAACACTGTATCTATGTCTATGTCCACTTTCAGGCTTTGAACCCCGCAGACAACTTGCGGAAATCCTACAGTTTCTTGTTTTTAGCGATCAAATCATCGCGTCATCAGACAGCTTACCCTTCACAGAATTATCAATTGGCACCGCAAAATAACCAGGAAAAATAAAAATCAAGCGCGCCACAGTCACTCGCCATTTATTTACAGTGACCATTGTCGGCACAACTCCTGCTGACTGACTGAGGAACGCCGTGAAACGAGTCACTTCAATGAATCTTAACCACTTTATATAAATCACGGAATTCGTTTCTGTTACATAAACGTCGAACCTCAAACTGCCATTTGTAGGGTTAATACGGTACTATTTTCTAAACTATCGGGCCGTGGGACCTCCTTATACGGAACTATTCGGATATCATGAAAACTGTATAACTGTACACTTTAGAAACGGTTCTTAGTTGGAAAGAACAGGAAAACTCGGTCGATATGTCGATTGGAAAAAGTGCCCGATTCGTTTCGAATTGCAGTTCAAAAGTGTTTCAAAATGATCGACATCGAGCAAAAACCTCAAACAATTCGAGTACAGTCGAAATTCATTCAAACATGTTTGATGATATGCGATCCAAATTCCAACTTCCTCGTCGAAGTCTTGCAACAAGCTACCTTTGCAACTCTTGGAATTAGCCTGAAACTTTGCTACCACTATCACTAAAAGTTCATGGCGTGTCACAGTTAAATGCAAAATCGCGATAAATCGCGCCATTTTATCAAACATTCGAGTTTTATTAATAAACTTGTATATTTTTTGACTCAGATGTTTATGAAAGTAAATAAAAATCAAGTGAGACCGTTCGATAAGGAGCACCAGTGAAACAATATTTAAACCAGTTTGCAGTTCACTTTTAGTGTTTACTTTGTTTTATTTTGTTCCACTGCTGCCAACAAATACAACTATGTTGAAGTCACTGTCTATTGCAATTCTTGTGTTGGCTGTGCTTGGTTATTATTTCTTGAATCGAAATGGCTCGCAAATCAAAAAACCCGATGAGCTTCATTCGCATTACGATTACATTATTGGTAAGGTAGCAAGTGGAATTTTGATTTGGATTGTTTGATAACAAGCAAATTTTTGATTCTAGTCGGTGGTGGATCAGCAGGATGCATTGTGGCGGCTAGGTTATCCGAAGATCCGGATACTTCGGTTTTAGTGTTGGAAGCCGGCGGCGAGGAGCACGGGCTGTTTTATTCGCATATCCCAGGAGCTGCGTTTTTCCTGCTGAGAACGGATATGGATTGGCAATTCGCGACGGTGCCTCAGGAGAAGTGTTGCGACGGCTTGAAAGACAAAGTAGAAAACAAATATCGTGCTTGCGAAATACGAGTAGCTGGACAGCGCAGCAATTGATGCTCGACTTTCAGGTGAGCGCCTGGCCCCGGGGCAAGGTGTTGGGTGGCACTAGCATTTTGAACTTGATGAACTACGTCCGTGGCAAACCGACGGATTTCGACCAGTGGTCAGCGATGGGCAACAAGGGTTGGAGTTACGAGGAGCTGTTGCCGTTTTTTAAAAAATCCGAAAAAATTAGCATAGACCGACTGAAGACATCGAAAGTTCACGGGCACGACGGTCCTATAATTGTCACCGAGAACCCTGATCCGTCTAAATTTGGCAAAATTTTTGTCGAGGCCGCCGCCCTCCAGGGGTACCCTTTGGTCGACGACTACAACGATGGTCACGAAGAAGGTAGCTTACATTTTAAACTGGTACCGGTGGAAAATTTGCATAATCTCATTTGGTTTTTATTGCAGGTTTCAGCTTGATACAGTTCGCCATAAGCAATGGCAAACGCATGAGCACAGCGGCCGCTTTCCTTAGGCCGGCAATGTCCAGAAAGAATTTGCATGTAGTGACCAGGGCGCATGTCACCAAAGTAAAGAAACAAACGAATAATTAGCTCGGCTTACAAATGAACAGTGTTTATTCAATGAAGTATAGATCGTGATCAAGGACAAGCGAGCAACCGGGGTCGAGTATCTGCACGGAGGGAAACAATTTGCTGTCCACGTTAACAAAGAAGTGGTCCTGTCGGCTGGAGCTGTCCAGTCGCCTCACATACTAATGCTGTCCGGCTTGGGTCCTCATGCAATGCTGGAAAAGTTCGGTATACCAACTGTAGCAGACTTGCCCGTGGTGGGCCAGTATATGAAAGACCATATGGGCCTGATGTGCAGGTACAGCATGAACGAATCTACGGGCATTGAAATGGACTTATCCGTCACTGGAGTAATGAAATTAGCCTATGACTATTACGTCAAAGGAACTGGTGTGCATTCTTTTTTGACACTATTACTGGTTTTTAAAACAAATATTTAGTTTTGATTTTACCGCAGGCCCTCTTGCTGTGCCGGCCATCGACTATTTCGGTTTCGTAAAATCGCGCGTCGTCGAAAGCAACGTGCCTGAGCTTCAACTGTACGTCTTCCCTGCTGATTTGTTCATTGATGATTTGATTACATTTCCGAATTACAACGACGATGTAAGCGTTGCAGCTTGCAACTATAGTTGCATCGTGGCTTGATTGATTAGCTTGTTTTTAAGGCTGTCCGATCCCTTCAAGTTAGCAAGCCAGGCGTCTTTCCGTTCGTCGTCTACGCATTAACATTGCATCCGAGAAGTACGGGGGAAATCACGCTGCAAAGTTCCGACCCTACCATTCCCCCGCTGATAAATCCGAAATACTTCCAAGACGAATTAGACTTGGATATGATAGTTGACGGAATGAAAATGTTCGACGAAATATTGAACTCTCCTCAGTTGAAGAAATTCGATATCCAACGTCATGAAGGTCCACTCCAAGCTTGCTCGATGTTTTCGCAGTGGTCGGACGAGTACATCAGGTGTTTGGCCAGGGCCAGGTCCGTCACTCTCTACCACCCAGTAAGCACGTGTAGAATGGGAATTTCGACGGAAGACAGTGTTGTAGATCCTGAACTGAGGTAATCGAATGCTATTTTTTCGTTTTTCAGTGAATATAACGAGCAGTTTGTTGTTTCAGGGTCCATGGTATTCGAGGATTGAGGGTCGCTGACGCCTCTGTATTTCCCGACCAAGTGTCCGGTAATACAGTAGCCGCCGTGATGATGATCGGCGAAAAGGCTGCGGATATGATAAAAAAGTCATCATCGAAGTCGCTTTAATTTTTAAATGTATTTCTATTAAGTTTTATTGCGAATTAAAAAAAACAATAAATTTTATGTTTCACAGAATTAATATAAGATTTGAAAACATTCTAATGATCAATTTAGTGGCAAAGTGTGTTTCTATTTTTGGTTCAAGTTGTTTTCGAGACATGCTAATAATTTGTATTTTTTTCTTTGTTCATTAATTATGCGTTGTAGGCGTTCGTGGATCGTTTTACATGGTCGGCCGACTGGAAATTGGCCTATAAAAAGTGTATTCAGTATAAATTTTCCATTCATTAGCCAACGAGAATACTAGCAAATTACGTAAGCCACCGAGAGGCGTATGTTTATCGTTTTGTCATCCTTAAACAATTTTTTTTACCATTTATGAGATTCTCGTAATGCCGGAGAGTGGATTTTCTTCCTCGACGATGAGGAGTCCGTGAAAGACGTTTTTGAAACAAAATCGAAATTTTTTTCAAATCATGCTGTATCTCACGTGCGTCACAGTTTTCCTGTTTTCATAACGAAGGGTTCATTTTTGTTTTGATTTTTATTATGAAGACGCTACATTTTTGAATTCGAGACGCAGAGGAAATCTTTGCTCGCTACCATGCATTTGCTGCACTAAATTTGGAATTTGGAATTCTTATTCAGGTAAAAATGTGATTTTTAAAAAACTTGTAAAGTTTATATTTCAAAAATAATTTATGTTTTTTTTCTATCTTGTAAGCTAATAAAATTAACTTAAATGAGTCTGATGCAGTTGATGTTTCATTTATGCAAATAATCAGATTAATTTTGCTGATTTTAATTTTTGCTATTATTTTTTTGAAAAACATGTAAACATGATATTTTCAATATCTTAATATCATAATGAGGAATAAATAAAAAATTCAAGACGCAAGACATTTTTGCTCAACACGAAATCATTTCTATCGTCTTTGCCATGCATTTCGTCACTAAATGTGTAATTTGGGATTCATATTCAGATAACTATGTGATTTTGAAAAACTTCGAAAATTTATGCTTCAAAAATACATTATATTTTTTGTTTTCTTCTTCATTCTTCTTTTCTTCCTTTCTTTTTTCCAATTAACTTGGTAAATTTAATTTCAAAAGTAGGTTATTCTTTTTTTAATCCATTGTAAGCTAACAAACTTTCCTACATAATTGATGTTCCATTATTTATACAAGTAATCAGCATGTTTGTTATGCTAATAATTTTTTTTAAACATGTAAACATAATATTTTCATCATCTATCATAACAAAGAATAAAAACACAATTTTATCTAATTAGATTAAGAGGAAAATCGTATAATATAGTCGGCGAGTCATGTTGTTTTTTATTTCATTAAATTCACTGACTGATTAGGATATCTATTAGAATACATCTAGAATAGATCTATCAGAATATATTCACTGACCGATTAGAATATCTGAACCAATGTCCAACACTTACTGTAAAAATCGTTTTACCCTTTCTGTGATCTATTCGCTGTTAAAGGCTACTTATAAATTGTCTAGAAATTCGATTCACGGGCGCAAAGTACAAACTTTGTACCTTGAGCTCGATTGTTGAAAAGAAAAAAAGTTAATTTCATCATCATTGAAAATTAAATCAACGACATTATGCAACAGAAATAAAAACGAAATTGCTATTTTTAAAAACGAATAGTTTTCTAGATGTTCATCCATATAAGGTGTGAGCGCCGGGCGAGCCCCGACAACGCCCGGGGTTACGAAAAAAAGATAATTAATTTTCGCTCGAAAGATGTAAAAATGTTCGCGTATCGTGTCGAATTATAGGTCTGCGACTAAATATATCGAGCAAAATTTACATAGTAGCATGTCGTCTGTAGTTGCACGAAATAGAGCTAGCTAAGCACTGTAGTTGATAATTTTAATATGTCTTCGAGTATATATTAATACGTTTCGTTTTTATTCACGATACGTTTTTATATGAGTTTGTCGCTCGAAAATAATCTCAAAGTGCTAGCATCATGTCCAATGGATACGCATTATCCGTTTTTAGACGATGGAAAAGTTTCGCGATTGCATAACCTGATCGTCGGAGAGAAAATAGCTAGTGAAAAAAAAACTAATTTCATATATTTCTACATACACATTTTGTGTTTTTGTTATTACTTATCGAGCCTTCGATCGACTCTTATCTCTTCACTGTCTATCAACTATAGTTCGCAACTTGGGCGGCTCTTCTTCTTCGTCGTCCGTGGAATAGAACTGACAATTTTTTTTCACATTTCTATCTCCTCACCGAAGGAGGTGTGTCATTCCACTTTCGAGGACAACTCTAGTGCGAGTCGTCCCTCGGTCGATCCATAAATTGGCCATAAATGAGCGAAACCCATACACGTTTCTCGAGGCGGGAAGCGACTTTCTACAGCCCATCTCCTCAATTCATTCGAATATTGAAAGTGTGGAGGTCTCAGTCGTTGGTGAGTAGAGAGTATTTTTATCCTTTCACCTCTCGAGAAATCCCCGAAGCGCATAAATTAACGACCGCAAATCTCTTCAGCCAGTCGCGAATTTTGTTTTTTCAGCACACTGCTATGACGGTTCGCAATCGGTGCTGTTCCAACACCATGATCGAAGGTCGTAAGTCCGGCGATGGTCAAGGGTCCAAATGCGGCGGTGGTCACTTCTCGCACCATCACCATCGGACGCCGACGTTCTTAGAGGCTTGTAGCCAGTGCGAGGAGCACATGGTGAAATATTACGTCGACAAGAACATCGGCAAGAACGAACTGAACCTCAGAGACAAAACAGGAAAAGTAATGTTTCACAAGCAAAACAAGCGTCGCGGCTAGTGAACTATTTTTAATAAATTTATCATTTACATAAACATGCTAACGTACGTCATTCGCAAGCAAATTAAGCTTTCAAATATATAAAATTTTTTTTCAGACGGGTCTAAATCACGCTTGCGCAAACGGATTCGCTACGATCGTCGGACTTCTTCGACTGAGAGATATCAACGTCAATCTCGGTGATAACGAAGGCAATACGCCGTTGATATTTGCCGCGCAAGCAGGTCTGTAGTTGCATATGGCGCACATAGGTCGTTTGCGATTTGCGCACTTTCTTGATTTGTTTTATTGCGAAAGGTGCTCAATTGTATTTCCATCTTGAAATGACGCATTTCTCATCTAGTCATGACAACGAATGACGCAAATTTGCTCAGAACATTCGTTCTGCGACCATTTTTGCGTTTGGAATTAACCTTTTGCAGCCATATCATGTTTCGACTCGTTTTTCTAGGTCACAGCGACATCGTCAGCTTGCTGTTGAACCACTTTCCAGGCATAGACGTCGATCAACCTAATCATCAAGGATTTACGGCTTTGATGAAAGCCGCCGTACAGGGACGATCGAAATGCGCTAAATTGTTGCTTTATGCAGGTGCAGCTCATTTGTTTATTTTGCCTCAGGCTAATTTTCTACTGACCTCGCGTGAAATCATACTCGCTGCTGATTCTGCGATTTTAACTACAAAAATAGCTTACAGCCCGTGGACTTGCTAAATTCACTTACTAAATTAACTCGGGAAATTATATCCGAGATTTCGTAATAGAAAATTTGTACTTTTAATGAGCAGGTTTTTTTTGCAACCGTGTGCATTCGAGAGTTCGCCGCGGGATTTCTCTAAAAAAAGATTATCCCGGTTCAAGTCGATAACTGCACGCTTGCTTAAAATTGCTTTTATGTTTCATAAATAGATGATTTTTTTGAAATTGCTTTTTCCTAATTTCACCTGCTGCAAAGCAATGGAGCAGTGTTTTCTATCGAACATATTGTAATTACTCAGCTTCGAAATTTATCAAGTTGAAGATAGCTCAGCGGCTTAGATGCTAGACTAATGATCGCAAGGTCGGAGGTTCGAATCCGGTTGCTGGCTTAGTTTTCGAATGGTCTCGAGCAGCCCATGTAGTTCACATTCGTATCTGGGACCCTCGAGCAAGATACCTTTGAAAGGTCTTATCGAGAGAAATGCACGTACCCCATTGACACGGCATGTCCTTCGCGTAATAACATTCAGTGCAACATGTTGTAAGTCTTACGAGCAAAATAATTGCAGGTGCTTCGCCTTACAAGAGAGATTTCGGTCGAGGACTATGCTCGCTCGAGTGGGCGGAATATTGTACGAGGCACAATTGCGCCAAAACCATAGCGCAGTTCGTCGAAGCGTGCAACTTGGGTTTGATTTGCACGAACTACTTCGACGCTCATCAACAGACTAACGATAAATACAGATGGAAAAGCGATACGAATATACCCTCGTCGTCCCACGACCCCGACTCAACCACCGGCTGTATGCCGTTTAAGTTGTTGAAGAAAGTTCGAAGATCGTTGCCCAGCTCTGGATCCGAATCGGCTTTCAGCCCGTTGCAAAGCATGGAGGATATCGGCAAGTGTCTATATTCGCCGATATTCCCCGAATACATCGGCGAGCTGTCGAGTAGGAGTTGCAGCCGACGACGAAAAACGATCGTGCCGAAATTGGAAGTGACGCTGACAAGCAAAGACGATAATTATTTTTACGAAAGTCCGCTGCCGTTCGTCCGATCGACGTCGATGTTTGGCTATAGAAAAATTTCTCTGGACGAAACTCGTTCAACTCCAGTCGTTTATGAGCAGACTAATTCTGAATGATTGCTGAACGATAGTTTATAATTTCTAGATTAAATTTGTTTTTAAATTTGTTAATAAAGACGTTTGTTAATTTTGAATTTTAGGGTAGTTTTTGTCAAGTAGTGTTGCGTCGTCTTTGGCTTTAAATCAAAAGCTTCCGAATTTCTTGTTTCCTGCGCCGCTCATCCAGCAAATGGACGAAACATTTGCATTTTCTTTGTTTTTTAGAATTTGCACTTCTTTCGATTTCATTATGGCTGTTTGTTCGATTGCGACATCACGCCATGTTTACTTTCGTGGAAGGACGACGGAAGTCTAGTGCTCTTTAAAATTTTGTGTCTGGATGAAATAGCTACGAGTTCGATAGTGAAAACATTTTTTAATTAGGCGTCCGATTGCAATCGGAATTTCAAAATGTGCTATTTTTTGCTGGCAGTTGACAATTGATCTTGATTAACTATGAATTCAATTTATTTCCATTTCTAAACTGCTGAAACAATATTTCGGTCGTCTATTTCTACTTTAAGCCGACTAATAGGTAAACTAATGAAGGTTAGATATAAATAATGCCATCTTAATGGCTGTAGACGTTGTAACTGATAACGTGACACTATTTATATCCAACCTTCATTAATTTAAATTCTAATCGGTTGAAAGGAGATTAGTCAACTATAATTTTGCTTTTGTAGTTTTGAATTGTTAAATAAATTAAATAAAATTAAAAATTCTTGTCGAGATCACTTTTCTACATACCAAGCGAAAAATAACTTTTAGAAATTCCTATGCAATTGCGCGTCCAGTTTCAAAATGGTATTGTGTACATCTAAAAAAGCTAACTACACTAAAATACAGTGCAATAAGCAAAAGACTAAACCAAATCAAAGTTCTTTTAAGATTTTCATATAAGTTTGTTTCACCATTGTGAAACCCCTTAGGGGTCATTCACATATTACGTTCACACTTAGGGGGGAGGGGGGTTGCCGAAAAGCGAGCAAGGGGGGGAGGGGGGTAGGCCGGAGACGAATGTTCGCTCTAAGTGTACATTTGAGTTCCCGCCTTGTCACTTTGTGTGTTCTCGTGTCAACTGTTTATTGCAAAGCTTCCTCGTTTTGCGCACAAAACATCGAGCCTGGTAGGGAATTTTTCGCTGAATTATTTTAGGACAAATTGATTCTTGCATAAGAAAATTGTCCCTAATCATGCCCTCTGAAGAGAAAATTATAATTGTGATTGCTTTCTGCATATAAATCTATGTATATTTATTTGCCGCCTGCCCAACAACAGGATAGCACGCAAAAATTATTAGACTCGAAGTATAACAATGCTGCTTAAAAGCCTTTTTTTAAATTTTCTTCTTTTTTTTAGGGGGTTGAAGCCAAGGCGAATGTAATTAATTGGGGGCGGTAGAGGAAAAGCGAACAGCTGCGAACAAGGGGGGGTCAAAAAATCGCCAAAAAAGGGTGAATGCAATATGTGAATGACCCCTTATTGTATTTTTTTGGGAACATTACATTGTACAAACAATTGTCGCTGTATGAGGACACTTATGAATAACGACTGCATAGCAGAATGTATCTTGCAGATGGAAGGTTTGAGCAGCGAGATCAATTCGATTCATTTCAACAAACGTTTTACCGACGAACAGTTCATAAAGCCCTGAGGCAAAAAAGCAACTTTAAAAGTGCTTAATCTTTGTGCGACATCAATTAACGAGTTTCTCAACGAGATGACATTGGAAAAAATGTCCTTTGGGTGATTAATGTTCGAGGATGGCTGATCATAAATTTTGTTTTTTTAAGTTTCATTATTTTGCAGAGGTATTCAAGAGGTATGTTTGAAGAAAGCAAGATAATTGAGGTTAAGATAATTTGTGGTGCAAATTTACATACGTTATCAAATTTAGCTTGTAAGCAATGAGAAAGTGACGCTTGTTTGGTCGAAAAAACAAAATGAACGTCTAGAATGGTGACTTTTGAATCAAAATTGATTGTGCAAGTCAAAAAGTCTACGACACTAGGTGTTCCCAGGCCGTCACCGTTCCAAGTACTAACCCAGCCCAATAGTGCTTGACTTGGCAGATCGGACGGGATGCCGTACTTTCACTATGGTATGGTCGTAGACGAAGTAACAACTAGCGCGACATTATTTATATCAAGCTTTCATCAGTTTTCTATCTAATCCACTGAAATGAGAGATTAGACAATTACAATTTTGTTTCGGTAGCATTGAAATTGGAGATAATTTGAAAATTCTATCAAGATTTACTTTTCAACATACCGGGGAGGAATAACACTTTTTGAAATTCCTATTGCAATTGCGCGCCCAGTTTAAAAATGGTAATTTGTGTTAGCATCTAAGCAAGTTTAAATGCAATAAAGTACAAAGCAAATACGGTATATTTAACATTTATCTTTCACAAGATTGTTCACCAGTGCAATTTCTTCCTATATTTTTTAGGAACAGTTTTCGTGCAAATGACTGTCGCTGTACGAGGACAGCGGAGCAGATCGCTTGCGACTAACGATTGCATCCCAGCACATATCTTGCAGGTTGCGCGGTTGAGCGGCGAGATTTATTCGATACATACCATCAATGAAACATACGTGCATTTGCCCATCTTTGGTAATAGCCGCTTCGCACATGAACTGGCGATCGGGAAGTTGCACCAGTAAAATCGACCATGTCAAAGTCGGAAGATGCAATTGCCAAAATTTCCTAGTTTGTTCCGTGTCATCACCATTGCAATCGTCGATGATGAAGTAAACCGAATCGTTGTAACTTGAGTGTAAAGAGATTCAAAGCCCACTGGATATTGGCCCCTTTCGTCCGGCTTCAACTCGTTCTTATGATCTTGTGAAGCTTTCCAGTTTTTAAATCGTAAACGAAAATGAAAACGATGTAATAAATGACAGGAAATGATTGAGAGAATTGGTTGAAATCGTTGGTTAACGATTTGCTTTTCGGTAGACTAGTTCCGACACCAACATAATACTCATGCTTTCGCCCCTTTTTGTATGCAGCCTTTGATAAACCAGGCCGAGCCGAGTTTCGAGACTAAACCCAACAAAGTTCTACATATCGGGTTTCCTGTATAAACATTTTTTCGCTAATTGCTATTTAGCACAAACCAACAAGCTACAAGACATATTGATCATCGTATATTACTTATTATCCGTGGAAAAGATCGCCACACGTCACCATGAAATATCATCCAAATCCACATCCAAATATCAACACACATCACATTAATCAGCACACTGTGCATGTTCTGCACGACAATAACTTTTTATCCAAGTTCTTTTTTTAATTCACCCATCCAGAATGACCACAAACTTCCAGCATAGTGACTTGCGACCAGTTATGTTTGCTTTCTTTGTTTATATAAAAAGGAAATTACTCTTTAAATCACAAACTAGATAAATTTACCTCATATGCACGTCTCTGCAACGGAAAATTGCCGAAAAAGTACTGCCCCATGAACATCTTGCAACTGCATCCTATGCATTGTTGGAGCCTCATTTGAAATGCAAACAAACGAGCAACAAGTCCATTTTCAACACTTATTTATTTTTTTTATTTCATTAAAAATTCAGATGTATTTCACAGACAAAATGAATCATTCAATTTTTCAATGCAATTACATTCGACAAACTTATACACGAGTAAGATTTGCATAGTACCAAAATAACAAGGCCTGCGTAGCGTGACATAATGTCTACGACCATACCATAGTGAAAGTACGGCATCCCGTCCGATCTGCCAAGTCAAGCACTATTGGGCTGGGTTAGTACTTGGAACGGTGACGGCCTGGGAACACCTAGTGTCGTAGACTTTTTGACTTGCACAATCAATTTTGATTCAAAAGTCACCATTCTAGACGTTCATTTTGTTTTTTCGACCAAACAAGCGTCACTTTCTCATTGCTTACAAGCTAAATTTGATAACGTATGTAAATTTGCACCACAAATGATCTTTAATCTCAGTTATCTTGCTTTTTTCAAACAAACCTCTTGAATACCTCTGCAAAATAATGAAACTTAAAAAACAAAATTTATGTTCGGCCATCCTCGAACATTGATCACCCAAAGGACGTTTTTTCCAACGTCATCGTCGTCGAGAAACTCGTTAATCGATGTCGCGCGAAGATTAAGCACTTTTAAAGTTGCTTTTTTGCCTAAGGGCTTTTCGAACTGTTCGTCGTAAAAAAAGGTCGTAAATTTGAAACTTTAGCAAAACGGCGAACTAAACTTTTTGGCAAACTTAGTTCCGGCCCGGTTTTGTGTACATACAATACCTACCAACGTTTCAAATTTAAAAAAGATAAGAATCACATTTGTGCTCGTTATCAGCTGGCCAGTGCCTAAGTAAAGCAAAACTAATTTTGGGTACGAGCGAGTGAACTTCGTAGCCATGCCTTTTTACAGCCGGCTTTCGAGTTTGAAACAAAACCAAACAAAACCAAACGTTTTCGAGAAACGCAAGCGTTTTTAGTTTGTGAATCACGTTTCCATCAGGAAAGTCAACGTGTGCAGTAGAAAAAAGTCAAAAAAGAAAACTTTAAAGCAAACATTATTGATAAATGGCTCATACACTCGCGACGTCACGAATTTCCGTTTCGTTCGCCAATTTGACAAGATTAATGAGTCTTCGCTGACGCGCGATCTTCCCAAACAAAGTTTTTACTCATTTTAGGCTATATAAAACAAAATTTTTGACTTCCTCTAATGAAAAGTGCGCTTTTTTGCGTAAAACACGTTTTAATATCAACGAATCAAATGAGGCACCGAAAATGTGCTTTACACAGCGCAAAAAGTGACAAAACAACAAACGTATGCGGAAAAACGGCAATACAAGTGACAAAATAATTGAAAAATCCCCAAAAAAAACAAAATTACAAAGTTTTTAATACAAATTTATACGATTATGAAATTATTTAAATTATCCTCGCCATCTTTGCACGTTTGCCAATCTTTGCCCAATCGCCACTGGCCGTCGACCCAGAATTTGAACTCGTGTCGACCTTTGGGCAAATCGATGGTGGCCAAATGTTCGCCATTTCTGGGCACAAGCTGAATCGTCGGTTTCCAATTTGTGAACGACGCCGCGAGGGCGACGCTGGACGCCGATTGTTCGTTCCAGTAAAATAGCACGTTCACCGAATCGTTGGCGCCCGTTTGACAGCATTTATTAAATAAATTCGACCAATTCGCTTGCTTGCTATCCGTGCACAAGACGTGCAACGATTCGTTGACATCTTTGACGTGTTCGCTGAGCGCCGGCAGCACAAGTTGCAGGCGATTCGCGTAGAAATCCAATTGTTTCAAGAGATTTTCGAAGTGATGCAATTGTTTGAGATCGTTGTCGGCGGTGCGCAGCGATCGAGCTTTCGCGTAAATCGTCGATAGTTCGTCGTGAGTTTTCTTCAACTCGGCGATTTCCGAATCCGTACGATGAGCCAACGATTTCGTCGCGGCGAAGCCGTCCTCGATTTGCAAACAAAGCTCGATGCATTTCTCGATTTTCACCGATAGTAAATCGAACTGGTGGCAGGCCGTGTGCCATTCGGCCGAAATCGCGTTCATCTGCAAGCACTTCCTGTGGTATCTGTGCTTGGTGATGATGCAAGGCGCGCAGAAAACGGATTCGTCGCAATCGCCGCAAATCCACAAGTTGCTCGTTGGCACCGGCGTCGAACAACTTCCGCACGTGAATGGCGATTTATCGATGATATTTACCAATTTCGGCGGTTGACTCTCTCGCAACGAAGCGTCCGAAATCGACTTCTGCAAGTCGACTTTCGGACTTTGGATAGCTCCGATAATTTCTATCAGCGAATAGTTCGTTGGCAACAACTTGATACCATTCGGACCGGTCATACTCAAGTAAGTCGGCTTGCGACAAACCGGACAGCTAATGCTGTACAATTGGCGAACTTGATCCAAGCAACATCGGCAAAAGCTGTGGCCGCACGACAGTTGCTTGGGCTCGTCGTAAATCTCGCAACAAATCGGACATCGCAAGCACAGTTCGATATTGGCCGACATAATTGCAATGTCAAATCAACTACAACGAGCTAATTTCAATTTCAGACGACTTCAGAGAGCAACTTTCGTGAGCGGCCGGCGACTACAATGTTTTCAGACGAAGTTTTCGTCTATTTTATACATTTAATAGGCGCTGCTAGAAGAGAAACCGACGTTGGATGAAAAACGCGTTGCACGAGCGCGTTTTTGTGATTTATAGTCGTTTTTCAATGACTAACGATTACTTTCTTGAATCAGCCCGCAAACGTCGACGGCGCGCACGTTTCGAGCCCAACGAGCGACGAAATCGCACGTGAAATGCACGCACTACGACATACCTTCCGACCATATGTTCGGATGTCCTAACGTTGCGCAAGCTATCTAACACGAGAGTTTCTTCGGGGTTCCAAGTAGAAATGAAATCGTTTACTTGAAACTGGATTTTGTTGACAACGATTTTTTGCTAGCGAGAAAAAGCATTCGAAAATTTGAGACATTTCTAAAAATATAATAAATCATCGGAAAAACTAGCAAAGCCCGCAGCAAGTCAGATTGGATGTCAGCAAAATCAGGATTTTCGACAGTTGATTTGTTTTTAAATCGCTGTCACGTATCAATAGTTCTGACTTGCTGTTAGAAATAGCTGTCGCGTTCACATAATTATTTGCAATTGATGTTTGATAAAATTTAAATGGCTGCCAAGTGACTTGCTTGCTATTGCTGCCATTGGAATTGCAGGAGATGGCTGCCATTTAATTTACTTGCGAGACTGCATTTGACCTGCTTGCGATATAGCTGTAACTTGACTTGCGTGCTATTGTTGCCGTGTGATTTTCTTGCGAACTGTTATTTGAATTGCATGCGATGCTCTCCATGTAATTAGAACTGCTTGCGATGACTTGAAATGGGTGTCAACTGCAATTTCCGATTTCATTGCAATTGTTTTTTAACAAGTTTTCAATACTCTACTCGATTTCGTGCGATAAATCAAGCAAATCGAAATACGGCATACGATTATAACTGCAACATACAATATATAAATACAATAAATTTCTCGGTAAGGCAGAAATAATCTAAACCGGCTAAACACTTTTATATCACTAAAACACTCGAAAATCGAAAAAATGCGTAATACTGAAATGAAAAATTCTATTCAGACACGGATCGTGTCGTCTACCAGTGGGAAACAAGCAAAATCTCGTAACTCATCATCAAACAAACATCAGTCATAGCTTGAAACATCAAACAAACGAGTATAAATTGAAAAAAGCTAAACGAAAAAACAACAAAACGATCAATTCTCGTAAATATATAAACAAATTCCGAGAATATCATAAATTAAAAAATTTTAACTTTTAACTTTAATTAAATTGTGCATCATATCCAACGAATTGCCGTCGGGTTGAAGGCTGAAAGTTCTGCCAGTTTGCCTCGAGCGAACTTCCAAAAATCCGTACCGGTCCAAACCGCGGACGATAACTCGCTCGTTAGTTTCGACGACGGTCAATTCTTGATGACTAAAATCAACTATAGTTGCGTATAAACTATAGTTACGTCCGGTCTATCGTTGATTTCGACGCTTACTCGTGTAGCCAGTATTTATAGTAAAGAGGCCAAATTTCTTCATGTCCCGAAGTGGCGAACATCTCCAACAGTTCTTCGAGTCGAGTCACAGCTAACGCTATGGTCTGCTCGCGGGTAAAAGGCTCGATGGAACTCGGAAGGACATCGTTCAAGCACACCGTCGGCGCGCTGTTTGCAACATTAAATCCACAGCCTGCAAACAAAAAAGTCACTGGACAATAACACTAATTGTCAACTATAGTCACTGTACAACTATAGTTACTGAAACTGCTTACCAATGTTCAATTTTAGCGAGTCTCCTTGCACGAGACAATTGACTAAGACGCCGCCTAATTTCGTCGTCCTACCGTAGTAGATATCGTTGGGCCACTTCAATCGCAAGTCGAACGACTAGAAATCGAAGTTTGCTTGTTAGGTAGTAGAAAAAACAAATTAACTCACTGACTAACTTCGAATAAAGGCAATTTGCAAATACTATCCACAACCGCCAACGCCACGATGTGCTGCACGAATCCGGCGTACTGACCGGGCTTCACCAACAGCGACGTCTGGTAGCCCAGCGTGAACATAGCGCAACCGAGGGGACTGAGCCATTGATTCCCTGAGCGACCTTTGGAAAAAAAACTGATAAGGTTTATCGCTCGATTCGGTAGATAAAAAACAAAAAAATGACTCGCCTTGTCCACTAAGCTGTCGATCGGCGATCACAATAAAGCTGGATTCGGCCGGCAACGCTCGAGATAAACTGCGAGAACAGCGATTAGAATGTATCAGCAGGATCTGCAGGAAATTTGCATATTGAACTGTACCTCTCGTAGACGAGCATAGTCGACGTCACCGTCGGCACGTACAGCACCGACTTGCCGAGAGTCACGGATTTTAAATTCGAAAAATACGTCTCGCCGTCGAAGCCTTTCAGACGCGACGCTTTGCCGCCGACCGAACATCGGATCGGAAGATAATTGTCTCTAGCTTGGATTCCGTCGGATAACGAGTCTTTGAAATCCAATGCTAATTTTCCGTCGAAATGGCCTTTTCTCAGCAGACGCTTCTCGATTTCCATCGATAAGCAATTCTAGAAAAATAACTATAGTTCATCGGAAGGGACGATGATTCATCGATCATAGGATATGGACAACTATATCCAGGGAACAACTATCGTCACTGGACGACTGTAAGTCGTGGACAACTATAGTCAATGGATAACAATAATCACTGGACAAACTATAGTCACTGGACAACAATAGTTAACGGACAACTATCGTCACCTGAAAACTATTGTCAGTGGACAACTATGGTCGCTGTACAACTATAGTCAATTAACAACTATAGTGACTGTACAACAGTGATCACGGGACAGCTATAGTTAATGTACGACAATAATCACAACTACAGTACGACAGTCACTGGACAACGATAGTTACTAAACAACTATAGTCATTGAACAACTGTAGTCAGCGGACAATTATACAACAATAATCACTGGTCAATTCATCAGCCGCAGGGCATATGTAGTGACTGGATAAGACATTCAAAGCACAACTATAGTCAATTGAAAATAGTAGTCAATGGACAACTATAATCACTGGATAACTATAGTCAATGAACAAGCGTAGTCACGGGACAACAATGATTACTGGACAAAAGTCCGCCACTGGATAACTATACTCAACTGACAAATATAGTCAATGGACAAGAAAGTCACTGAATAACTATAGTCACAGGTCAACAGTAGCCACTGGACAACTATAATCATGAACAAGTATAGTCAACGAGCAACTTCAGGTACTGGACAACTATAGTCAATGGACAACAGTAGCCACCGAACAACAATAGTCACTGGACACCTAGTCATCTGGACAACAACAGTTAACGGCGATCATAGTAACTCGAGGACTTTAATTATTCACCTCATCCTCGAACAAAAGATATCCCCAACTAAGTTCGTTATTCGAAGAAGTGTCCTTCGCAGTTTGGATTTCCAATCCTAATCGCTCGACGATCTGTTTTATTAATCCGTCGCCCTCGTTGAGGAACATGTCCATGGTCATGTCGCTGAACAAGGCGCCGGCTCGTTCGTGCGAATTTTGCATGTAAAATATGAGCGGCGAGTTGATTTCCCTCAACACGGACAGCGTATATTTGTATCGGCCGTCAGCGTCCTTGACGTGACACTGTTCGCACACGCGTTTCGCGTTCAAGTTTTTCGCCAGTTTCTTCAAGAATTTCTCGACTTCTTTGTTTATGGCGCCGTTTTGACCGTCGAAAGCCAATTTCAATAGGCCGAAGCGTTTTTTCGCCGAATTCGTGTCGGACAAACTCGATAGCAAGCGATTTTCGCAAAGAAACAATAATTTGCCGCCCGAGCGAAAATAATCGAACAATTTCGACCAAAATCGTTCGTCCAAATTTTTAAAGTCGGCCAACACTAAACACGACGTGTTCGCCGCCCACGGGTCTTTGAAGAAATTGCCGTGTTTCAGTCGATAGACGACGTATTTGGACGCATTCAACGATCGACGGAGAGAATTGCGCAACTTTTCGAACGTTCCGTCGTTGGCGTCGTCGTCGGCGCCGCAATAAATGAGTACGTTCGGCGGTTTTTCGCGGTTGGTCGTCGTCGATAGACGTCGGAATTTTATCGACGAACTCGCCGATCGAGATCGTTGTTGATTCGGCGACGGCAACGAATAGCGTCGGCTCAGCGACGCGTAATGATCCGAGAGATTCAGCGAAGATTTCGTTAGCTAAAACGACAAGACGAATGCGCTATCGTTGAATGTTCAATTATAGCCAAGTACGAACTATAGTCCCGCAAGAACTATAGATACTTAAGGAATGTGATAACGATAACGATAACCCTTTATGAACTATAATCCCTGATGAAGGGTATAGTCCCTTATGAACACGCATGAACAATAGGTACTGACGAACTACAGTCATTTATGAACTGTGGACCGTTATGAACTATAGTCCATTATGAACGGTTATTCCTTATGAACTATAATCAAATGAACCATATTCCTTCATGAAAGTAGCTTATGAAATTGAACCTCATGATCTATTGCATTTGACGAACTACAGTCTCTTATGAACTATAGTGCCTTTACGAATGTCATCGGTAGGAATATGTGTGACCCCTTACGAACTGTAGCCCTTTCAATTCTATAATCTCGTAGTAACTAAAGTATTTGGCGAACTATAGTCCAGAATGCCCTCTTGGATACCTTCATTATGAACTGTAGGGACTTTTTAACTCAACGTACTATAGTACCTTACGAACTAAACAAACTCTGCGAACTATAGTGCTTTATGATCTGTTCTACTCATTCTACTTGAGTCTCTTGTGAACTACAATACCTTATGGACTACAGTTCACTTTGAATGTGGTCCCTTGTGAACAATAGTACCTCACGGAGATGCAACACTTTATTAATTATAGTCCTTTACGAACTGTTGTCCATTACAAACTCCTGATCTTTGCGAACTATAGTCTGTTAAGCTTATTGGGTCTATGATCTTGAGTTCTATGAAAATGCTTTGTCTTGTGAACTATAGCCGTCTATACATAGCCATACTATAGTCACTCGTAACTACTGTCACATATGAACTACAATCTCCGATGAACTATAATCTACCGTGAACGACAATGTTCCCTCTTGAACTATAGTTTCCTTCTACGTCCTACAGTTTTTTTAACTGTATTTTCATATGAACTATAATCTCAAATCAACTATAGTCTTCTACGAACTATGGGCTCAAATGAACTACAGTCTCGGATGACATGTAATCTCTCATGAACAATCGTCTTCTCCGCACTATAGTCTCCTCCGAACTCTTCTCTCCCATGAAACCATAGTCTAATATGACTATAGTCTCCCATGAAATACAGTCTCCTTCGAACTATAGTCTACCAAGAATAATAGTGTCCCATGAACTATAGTTCCTACGAACTACAATCAGCAATGAACTATAGAAGTACCTTTCTTTCCGAAACCTTTCTCGGTTCTTCGCTCATCACCGAATTCATGGAACTGCTCCTGCTCGACGTTCTATAGCAATGCCTGTCGACTAGTCTATCGTTGAATCCGTGACACGGACTTCGCCTATGATGCCAACTATGATCGTCCTGCTCATCGTCGTCGTCAAACGTGATCAGTCCGTTGTCGTTGATGTGCTCCTGTACGCTGACCGACATGCCCGGCGGACACTGGTCGGACATCGTCGACTGGCCTTCGACCACGGTGCTGAGGTTTTGATGGCTGCCCGTTCGATCCGTAGGCACTTCCTCGATCGGCGAGAATTTGCACGGTATCGAAACTGTAGACGTTGAATGGAATTTCATCGACGTCGGTTGGACGAGGATCGAGGGCAGCGTGGGACTCTGAGGCGTGCTAGCCAGGCTAGTATTGGTGCTCGTCCAGTCGGGAGCCGTGAACGTGGCTATGTTCCTACATAGATCTTTGGCGTTGATGATGTCCTTCAAGCATAGCTGCTCTAATCCTTTCAACAAGTTCGATTGATGCTCGGGCGACGACGGGTCGGCGTTCACTTGAGCAATCATCGTCGGCGTTTGAGGAATGAAAATCAAGCTGTTTTTAAAGTCTACGGTCAGTAGAACGGCTGAAACAGAAAATTGCCCGATTTCGTGCGTGTCCAGTGTGAAAATATGTCTCAAATACTTTCTAAACGAGTTAAATCGAAGAAATTTCTATACAAAACTAAATTCTCCGACCAATCGCAAATCAGATCGATGAATTCCTTTTCGCTCGATCCGAATAGAACGTCGAGATTATCCTGTGCTCGCCACGCGATCGGCAGGCACCGTTCTTCTATCTGCAAATTCAAAATCGTGATAGTCAAGTACGGCAAATCGCTTCGAGACGCCGCAACAGTTTCTATGCAAATTTCGCTTACGGCTCGTCGGATTTTGTTCTCGTTTTCAACGCCCGGCGTCATCGTTGCGACGAAATAGATGGGCGCGTCGGAAATCGCTTGCAATTTTTGTTTTATCAAATCGAAACTCTGCCACTGGTTCAATTCGAGTTGCGTCTGCAAAACGAATTGATGAAACAAAAAATCGGTGCGCAAATGAAACTTTCCGAGCCGATTTACCCAACTTTCGTGGAAAACGATTTCTATTCTATCGTTTCGACAAACGACGCTCGTCGTGGACGGGGAGAACACGGGCCTCGACGATAATCGGCGAAATAACAAGGAACCCGGTCTGGTCAAATTCATGGCGATGGCCTGCGCCAATTTTTGCCTTTTCACATAGCTAATGGCGTCGGCGAACAGCGACCACACGAACAGTATCATGTGCGGACAGCTGGCTTTGTTCACTGGCTAAATGATGCAAGAGTCATTGCAAGCGTAAGTTCACTAGCTAAGTTTGTTAGAAAACATAAGTAAGACGTTAGAGAGCGCAGAAAATTGCTCGCGAAGCTTGTTAACCCTGTTTTCATAACAACTTTGCGCTAATTAGTCCTAAAGGTGCATCGTTTCAATTGAAGCAATAATATGCACGAAATGTGTCGTCTGCGGTCGATTTTCTTGCAAGAAAAGAAAACAACCGGTGGTATTTTGCGCCTGACTAGACAAATCAGTTACTCTAGCGCAAACGCCGCCAAAATTTGAAAAATTAATTAAGAAAACATGCAAATTTGTCGCCTGTCTTGCTCGTTAGCAAGTTGACCTTGTTTGTTGTTAAAATATGACATTAATACAGACTGAGCAACGTTTCAGCACATTTTTTTGTTTGTTGTTTTTTTATTTTCTATTTGGATCGTTTTTGGGACATTAGTATGTCTTTGAAAAAACCTAATCGATATTTTTTTTCCAATGCCAAAGTAAGCGTTGCATAATGAAATAGTTTACAAGGTAATGAGGAAAGCAAAAAAAGCGTGCTTGCTTTCGCGTTTTCGCGAAAACATATCATTCGAAAGAAAGACTCAACAACAACAGCATGAAGGATCAAGCTGATTTGATATTTATGACATTTTTAAACTTTAATGATCTAGCATTGCTAAGGCTACCTTTGAAAGCGACACGCTCGTATGAAATTAATTAAGTAATTAGTACGAGAAACTCCGAGAGCATAAGTATTCCATAAAACAAGCAAAGAATGACACCAAATACGCAGAAAACACTATGAAGCAAGCAAACTTCTGCAATAGCCAGAAATATTAAATCATGTAAGTAATTCACAAAACAGATACAACAAGATAACTTTTCTAATTGTACCTCTGCGAATAATTGTTCAAATCGCTTCAGGCACCCAAGCCGTATATGGCGAATTTGCTAGCTAAATCGAATAGACGCTGCAATATGTCGCTTGAATGAAGCTGTAACTCGCAAAAAAAACCATTTTGTCGTTTTTTTTTCTTCTCCACCGCTAGCGAGCTAGCAAGTGAGCCTTTTATGGAAATTATCGTCTCAAAGCAGCAACACGACGGATTTTCTCAAAATAAAACCTAGCGAAAAAAAGAAGTGTCTCAGCGCGCGCTGGCACAAAGTGTTCCTCAACGAAATGCGGAAATCAATAGAGAACTAAAAATTTCGCATGCGAATGGATATGCTTTTCAAAAACCGCAGAATTGGCGAGAACTATGGAAACACAATAAAATCGAGGTTCAGAGAAAAAAATGTTCTTTAAATTTTGTTTTTTACAGCACAAGATCGCTGCGGTTTGAATTTTATTGTGCAAAAAAACAAAAGAACTTGAATAAGACATAACTGTTAATTTATCGCTCGATTTATCAATTGGATAAAACATTTACAATCTGAAAAACAAAATTTCAAACTCAGCAATCAGATTATTTGTCACGATTTGCCGATTTACCATTTTAAAATCCGGTCGATTATTTCGATCAGCATCTGTACATTTCAGCATCAAACTTTTGAAAGAACGCGATATTTCGGATCGAACTTTTGTAAAATCTGGCTTCAATATTCCTCGTCCAACCATAAACAAAATCTAAATTTGAAATGTATTGTTAGCAAAGCAAGTCAAGATTTTTGTTTTTGCAGCTACATACTTGATCGCTATTGTTGATTTCCGAATAAGGTAGGCAGCCAGCGGATAGTTCGTACAGCACAATTCCGTAAGAATAAACGTCAGATGCACACGAAAATGGACAATCGTCTTTCATTCTAATGACTTCAGGCGCCTGCAACATAATTGTCCAAATTGCAACTCTGAATCAGAAAATTGCAAGATTTCGCACCATCCACAACACAGATCCGGTCAACTGGAGTTTGTTTGTAGCATCGCACAACGATTTAGTCGATGATAAACCGAAATCGCCGATTTTCACTGTCATATCGTCGGTTAGAAAAATATTGTTGGATTTCAAATCGCGATGCAAAATATCCACGCTGTGCAAATATCTGCAACAAAAGCTGCAATAAAATTAGAAGTCTGGTAAATATTTTGTTTTTCGTACGCCATTCCTTGAGCGATTTGTTTCGAAATCAGTTTAATATCGTTGCAAGAAAATATCGTCGCTGGCTCGTTAACGTGCAAGTGTTTGTACAGCGATAAATTAGCGCACCATTGGATCACGATACCGGGACGCGGTTCCGACACGTAACCTTTCAGCGTTAAAATATTGACGTGTCTAATTGTCCTGAAACAAAAAACTTGTAATCGTTTCGATTTCTGAAGTCCATAACTAAATTGTGAATCCACTAGCCAGATTTGATAAAAGTCTCAGGAGTTGCTTGTTCAATTACTTTAAAATTTCCAATTCGTTCCGCAACGCTGCTTCACCATGTGCAGTATCACCATTTTGACTACTTCGTCGTGGAGTCTTGATTGCAACGTCGGCTGAAAATAATTATCTATAATCATCGTAACTGAGCTGATATATTGCAACAATGGACGATTTCGCTGTATTTCGAGCAATAACCTTGATTTTGCAACTAGATTAGCAAGCAAATCGCTGCAATAAAATGCGACTGCCACAGTTCAATTACCTCCGTACCAAACACCATTGTACACGTAACCGGATGCACCGGACCCGACTCTGTGTCTTTTTACAACACTTCCGGGCCGAATTTGCCAAGAGTCCAATCCATCCCTTCTATGAAAATGCTGCAAAAGCAAAAATTTCAGCGAGTAAGTCAGCGATTTATCAAGCAAAAACGATTTTACCTCAGAGTCCTGTCTAACTGGATTTATTCTGTTACCATTCATCGTGGCTGGGTTTTCAGTCTGATTTGATCCATTGAAATTTCGATAGCTGTTGCTGGAGCGACTTCGCCGAATTCCACGATTGACAGCGCTGAAAATTAAATGATAAATTTTCACCAATATTTGATTTTCGCGAAGTGGTTTACTCGATTGAAAATCTTTGAACTGGAAAGCAAATCGTTGCAACATCGGATGAACATTTTTCATGGAATTCGATGTCGCATACTTCGCAACGATGTCCTCGAATGAATATTCGCTTGGAACAAACGCTGCAACTGACCATCGAAAACAAACTTGATTTTTGCTTGAATTAAATAAAAAAATGGTTAAAAGTCGGTGCTTGTTTTATTGTAACATCACACGTACGATTTTATGATGAAACCGCAGCAATTTCGGTTGCGACAACCTTGCAGCTTGGTCAGCCATCGTTATTCTAATTCAGGCGTATAATCGACAACTTCTAAAGTCGAAGTAAATTTTGCTAACCTGCCTACCAACTTTATCGGCTCATTCAATAAACAGCTTATCTTTTGTTGTTTTACGACCGATTTCCTGTTTTGAACTAATCTTTGCCGAACTGTGATTTCAACACGTTGAAACAGCGCGTCGTTACGTTGTAATGGACAGTCAAAAACAATTTCCTCAACCCACGAACATTGAGCAAATTGTAATTTCACAAAAAAAATCTGCATAATTACAAGATCTGCCGAGAGCCTCAAATCAGCTTGAGCATTAAAAGGAAACTTGATGATTCGCCGAACAAATCGTTGCAACAAATATAGGCTTTATTGAACAAACAAATAACAATTTCCCGCAACCATCAGCGTTGAGCAATTTTTAATTTACAAAACAAACAAAATATCAATCACGTCCATCGTTTTTTTTTACATCACGCGAGCGTATTCTTCTTCGGGCATCACAGCGAGAACTTTTTTTAGCAAATCGACGGGCGCCGATTTTCCGTCGCCTTCGCGGCAAAATAAACCCACGGCGCTGAGACGATGTATCGCCGGATGGTGCCACTTCTCGACGAAATTCAATTCCTCGGGAGTCAGATCGGTGTCGTTCTGCCAGTGTTTTGTGAAAACTCTGTCGACGTTTTCGTTGCTGATTCTCACGTACAATTCGCGCTGATCGCGGGTATCGTGCGTTAAATCGGGGTAAATCTTGTGCGCGTCCGATTCTTCGGCGCCGGCGGTAGATCGGGGAAAAATTCGCCGTTGAGGCGTCGTGCCCCACATAACTCCGAGCAAAATCAACGGACGAGCCCAACGTTTGCATCTGCAACGCGATTTCTCAGCCATTATGCACTTCGAGACGGTAATGTTAGTTTGATTTTACCTGACTTTACCACTGCTTCTGTCGCACGACTCGTCGGATGCAAGCTCCACCAAGTCATCGCAGATTTCCTCAGGGAGGCTAAAAAACAAACTATCGAACTCAATCCGCACCATCATTGCTGCAATCTTACCTATATTTCGGATGTTCCTCGAAGTATTTCAAAGCCATTTTAACGATAGTTCTGCAATGGCTGACGTGCAAGTAAGCAGCTGTGCGATTGCTCTTATATTCGACGTAATCTAGTGCAGCATCGACACAGTGCGATCCATGGAAGATCGCACCAGCGATATCCCGCGGATTTCCTATTGGCCACGGCAAGCCTTTTTCTCTGTTTTGAAAGCAGACGTAGTTGCCACCTAAAAGCGGCGCGAAAAACAAAAAATTAGAAACAGCCAGTGAAATATTTTTTACACTAGCAACCTTCATTCTCGGGTACACGATTGGAAGTATCTGGGGATACTGTAGAATCTTTATCTGGATATTCACGACAATTGCCAAGGCAAAGTGTGGTTACAAGAAAGGCAACGATTGCGGCAGTTTTCATAATTTTTTCTGACAAAAGTAAAAAGAAATCAGGCCGGTTTGCAATTCACATTTAACCCGCCATATTTATACTTATTTTCCGAGTAGATGCCTTGCGCCATCGGCGTTTCTATAAACATACGAAAAACAAAATTTATTCTGTGAAAACAAAGGTTTGGCACGAGATGAATTCGTTTTTTTTTTACCTTAAGTATGTTTGGAAAACAAGAAATTCGTTCGGAAAAGAAGAAATGTTTGTCCAAAGATTACTCGTTGAGTAGGTGTGTTTGATTCAAAAAAGTGGTTGAATGTTTTCAACTTAAATTTCTATAACAATTTCTAATGTTTCTGAAAACATGAATTACCAATATTTATTAATGAAAGATATGATCTATGTGAAGTGTCAACATTTTGAAAGATTTTTTGCAAATGTGTAGGAAGTTTCTTGATAATTTGCACAAATTTGCTGGAAAGGTAGTTGAAAAAACAAAAATCTCGTTCTACTCCCTCTTTTATTATAACTACAACAGAAAAAACTGCATAAAAATCTTTTATTCGTTTCTATGAACATGAGAGAAGCCAAAACGTGTTCACTTTTCCTTTTCCCTGCAAATCAAAACAGAAAAACTGTTGAAAATCATGATTATATTGAAAAAAATATTGACAATTAATTAGTTACCTTAATTTCAATTTCACCACGCGATTCTAGTAAAAACTTGGGAAAATAGTTTGCGAATAGATCGTGCGTAGTTTGCGAAACCTGTATTCTATTAGGTAATGACGATGTTTCCATTTTGAAAGCCATACTGACTGTGTCACCGAAGATGGAAAACCTTCAAAACATTAACAAAATTAGCTAAAATCTTGTCTAGCGACTACAGTTGCATAGCTATTATAGTTGTTAAGTGTCCATAAGACTATATGTTCAACGGCGATATAGTTGTCCTGTGACCATTGTTGTCAAGTGACTAGTTGTGCATTGACAACAGTTATCAAGTGATTATAGTTGTCCCTGCTGTTATCTAGTCGCCGACTATAGTTGACCAGTCATTATAATAGTTGTACGATGGCTCCATTTGTCACTGTTTCTTGTTATCAATAGACTATTGACTGTATTACCGTGGCATTTTATTTCCAATTATTCCTGTGATTACTGGCCCTGAGTTTACCCCCATTCGCAACTGAAGCGAATCGTTGGGCAAGTGCGGGATTTTGTACAATCTTCCTTTATCCATCAGTGCCAAAGCAAACTGACCAATTTGTTTGCAATGGTCGATGCCATTTCGCGTTGGCAATCCTCAAAAGAAAATATAAAATAATTGGCATCGAAAAAAACAAGAAAATTGTTCGCTCATTTGCAAATAATGTCTAATTTTAGCAAGCCATATTTTCATTAAAAAAAATGCTCGAAGGATGTCGAAGTATACAAAGGTGGTACAATAGCCAGGATATCAATTATTAATTAAAATGCTCTCAAAGTGCTAACGAGCTAAATTTGTAAAATTTTAAAAGTATCTTCTTGTAGGTAGATAAATTATCCAAAAGGCTGTGAAATAGTTGCAATCAAGGAAGTATCAAAATTCATGCATGGAAAATAAATATAAAAAACGAGAAATTGAAATTTCATGCTTTAAAAAAATAAAAACAACTGAAAATTTTATGCTTTCAGAGAATGATTTTAAAAAACCTGGAAATGTCAAGTTTTAGAGAAAATAAAAATAAAGGAAATTTCATGTTTATAAAAAGACCTGGAAATTTCATGCTTTAAGGGGACTATCTTAACTGTCAATTTGAACTACAGTTCTTCCTATAATTACCCGAAGCAGCCATGCAAGAGTCACCGATGGTGTCCACCTTGTACACGTCGAACTGTTCGGCTGTCTGGTCGAATACTGTAAACAGTGAATTCAAAAAATAGATGACTTGCGTTGGAGTCGAAGTGGCTGCGATTTTTGTAAATCCGACTACGTCCGTGAAAAGTATCGTGCAGCACTCATAGAATTCAGGTTTCACCACCTGGCCGTTAATTAGCTTGTGCGCGATTTGCTTGGGTAGCACGTCTTGCAGCAAGTCTTTCATGCGATCGGTGACCATCGACAGTTCGGTGGCACTGTCGTTGACTTTCTCTTCGAGTTCGTTCATGTACTTCTCCATGGATTGCATTAGTATGTCGACGACGCTTTTCCTGTTTCCCGCCATTTGTTTCATGCACTTGTGAAGCGTGTTAATATCCATGAGCCTCGGGTTTACGGTCAGGGTCCTGTGGATCATGTCCAACACCTTTATCGGTACATCGGCCAGGTTCATCGGGAGCGGAAATTGTTTCGCGCTGAACTTGTCCCGTATGATATCCGGATAACTATTTAGTTCCAATTCCACTTCCTGGGCATACGGTAGATTCCTGGTGAATATCTCAAGGAGCAGCATGCCGTAACTGAATACGTCCATGGCCGCCGTCGGCTTACTGTAGTCTTGAAAATAATCAGGATCCAAGTACAGTAACTTGATCAGCGTCTCCACGGACGCCAAAGATGTATCGCATTCGTTCGATTTGATCAGCAGGTTTGTATAGTGCGTGTCATTTTCGTCTACAGTATATACAGTGCCGTGTTCCCAGTGGGCGATCTTCACGCACCACGCCACGTCCACGTAGCATTCCAACGAGTTCAAAGTTCCGTGGAATATGTTCCGTTGGTGTAAGTAGCGCAAACCATCCAGAATGTCGCTGGCCACGTTCGTTTTTATGCTGTCGTTTATCGGAAACGGGCACGTTTTGAGAACGTAATGCAACGTGCCCTTGGCGAAACAGTGCTGATTGACGAAATAGATTTTCGCGTCGATTACGGTAACGCCGAGGAACTGAAGAACGTTGGCATGGCTGATTTCCCTGCTGAATCTGCTCAATGTAGATTTCATTTTCGAATTCCAATTCGAGCCTCGCTTCAAGTCGACCATGGTCATGAACACCGACGATTCCGACGGTTCCCAGATTCCTTCGGTCAGGAACGATTTCGTGTCGCTGCGCGTCGTTGTGTCGGTCGAAATCGAAAACGTCATGCTCGTCGTCGGATTCAGTTTCGACTTGAGAAAGTCGTCCTGACGAACGACTTTCACGCCGGACAGCAGCCACAGCGTGTCGTTTATTTTGTTTTTCCTGTAATAAAGGACGACTACGGCCGCTGCCAGAACGACCACAGCGGACAGCATTACCGTACCGGCGATGACCATGTTGGTCGAGAAGCTGGTCGACGTATCCGGATGAATTAACGACGTTACGTAATCCGAATAGACCGATCTACCCTGATACGTTATCTGAGGTAGAACGGATTGGATTATGCGGTCGGTGACTTGCTGACTAAGCGGCACCAGTCCGTACTTGGGTATCATGCCGGCTATGGTTGGGCTGAACAGCCAGGCTACGAATCCTGCTAATTCCTCCATTTGGCAGGCGGATACGTTCGGATGAGTTGTCCGATTGACGATCATGTAGCTGAACAACGAAAACGGATAAGCGTCCGCGGATTTGGCGCTGTTTATATCAAACTCCAAGCCGGCTGTAGTGTCATGGCTAGCAGCCTTTAGGAAGTAATTCATGGCCGACTTAACCGCTTCCGTACTGTTCGCTTCGACCAACGTCCCATTGGAATTAATTATCCTGGCCACTGAGACGCCTGTGCCCATGGTGTTCGACCAGGAAGTATAGCCCAAGGTGTAAGGTATGGATGCCACCACCCCTATGACCCCCGTGGCTCTGCTGCCGTAGAAAGCGATGTGCGACGGCCATTTCGTGCTGTTGCAACAGTCGCCGCCGACGAATTCCGGATTCATGAAAGTACCGTAACTCTTGTTCCACGACTGGCTAATCGACGATAAAGCCGATGTGAAAATCACCGTATCCCCTGCGCCCACGTCGGCTCTAGCTACGAGCTGGATTTCTTTCTTCGGCAGCTCTACGGTCGGATTGACGGATTGGATCGCTGTGTGATTCCAGTAGACGATTTTCCCCGTGAAAATGTCGGCGATCGACGACGCTGTGAGATTGATCTGAGCAATTTTCGGTATGTTAAACACGATGGCAAGTGCGCTGAAATATAAAAATTCGACTTGATTCAGCACTGTAAGCCGCAAGAATGTGCAAATTTTCTCGCGTAGCCAGTGATTTTCGAGCAACATTTTGATTTCACACGTACCCCGCAGCAGTCGGGAATGTCATAAGTTCGGGATATTTCCTTTTATCCTCGTCAGTCAGCGGAACTTGTGTGCCGGCGAATACAATGGGATTTTCGGCAAATCGCTCTGAAATCTTTGTCGTACCATAAAAACTATTGCCTACATCGAAATCGACGTTGACTCGCCGATCGAAACTTCGATTGGCGGCGTACAGCGATCCGAGTTCTTGATACATCGACGAAGGAAACGGACTTCCAGCGCCTAGCAATTGGACAGTTTTCGAATTGCAATCAGTTGCAATTGTTGGAACAGTTGCAACTTCGATGAATACGATTAAAACCGGAAAGAACATCGCGCAAACAGATTTTCGGCCCCCACTGACAGCGAGTCAGCGAACGTTATGAAACTAAGCTTGACGTGAAGCCAACTATATTCTTCAGTCATTTAGTGCTAATTAAAATCGAGCGCACAAGCTGCTTCATTTCTATCTCCTCGTGTTTTCTATGAAAACAATAATAATTGAACAGAAAGATCGATCATTTTTTTACTCAATTGTGACCGTGAGTGATTAGGAAATCACTTTTTCTGATATTACATTTTGGGGAACAAAGCGAAAAATGTCATTCACAAGCGAGATTTTTGTTTGCAATGCAATGTTTCGTGCTACATACGATTTCGAGCCCAATTTTTTTTACTAACGACAGCGAAATTTGGTTTTTTAAGACACGAAATCACAACTGGCTTGCGAGCAACATAGCCAAAACTTGAAACTGTTGAAAACTTGCATAGAACACACACAAAAATAACATCAGCAATTTTGGTGGTATAGCTGTGAGATAGGCGGGAATTATTTTGAATTTTTTATCATATCGGCAGCCTTTTCGGCGATCATGATAATCGGCGCGTTCGGATTTCCGGATATCTGAGTAGGAAAAATCGATGCGTCCACTATTCTCAAACCTTGAATTCCGTGGACACTAAACGAGCAAAAACAACAAAGTTAGAGCACCGGCTAGTGCAATTTTTTTATTTTTTCTTACCGCAATTCAGCATCAACGACGCTGTCTTCCAAAGTGTTGCCCATACGGCAAGTGCTCGTCGGATGGTAGATGGTGACCATTCTGTTTCTAGCCAAGCACCTGACGTACTCTTGCGACCACTGCGTAAACATGTCACAACTCGGATCCGGATCTTCGTATTTTTGCGCTTGATACCTCTGCATTTGGGGAGTTTGAATAATGCGATCCAAAAAGTTTAATCCGTCGATCAATATATCTAAATCTATATCCTGATGGAAATATCTTGGGTCGATCAACATCGGCACTTTAGGATCGGAACTTTGCAGGATCAGCTCGCCGACGCTTTTCGGATGAAGGATCAAAGCCATCATAGAGAATGCGTAAGCACCTTGCTTTTTGGTTTGCACCGCTTTTACAACCTGGAGGAAAGATATACAGTCATAACTACAGTAGTCGCAAACAACTATATTCACTGGACAACTATAGTCACTGGACAACCATAATCACTGGGTAACTCCAGTTGATGGACTGCTGTTGTCACTAAACAACTATGTCACAGGACAACTGTAGTCGTTGGCCAAATAAAGAGTCACTGAATAACAAACAAGTCAGTACAACTATAGTTACTGTCCGTACAACTATAGTTCCTACGCAACTAGTCACTTGACAATGGTTGCGCTCGGACAAGAAGTAGTGGACAACTGTAGTCACTGATGTATTTTACCTCAGGCTTCATATTTTGCAGCTTAGGCAAATCGGACGCATATAAATCCGAACCAACGTAAAATTGCAGAGCCGGCACTAATGTGTCCACGAGTCCAGATCGTAAAAATCCAAGATATTCCAACGGCGAGATTGTTAACAATCCTGAAAGTGCGCTATCCTTTTAAATCCGACGTGAAATTTGTTTCTTCTGCAGGATATCAATCACCTGAACTATTGAATAGGTAGTTGTAACTTTGTTGCAGCAGGACCGCGTACGAATTCATGCTGTCCAAATCGTGGCCGATGGATTCGTTCACGCTGTACCGATAGACGCCGCCGTAGTGGTCCATAAGGTTTTGGCCGACCGCCGGCAAGTGCTGGATTGTGTTTATACCAAATTTCTCCAATTGTGCCTGAGGGCCAACGCCGGACAGCATAAGCAGGTGAGGCGATTCTATAGCGCCTGCTGACAGTACCACTTCTTTGCTAGCAGGAACCCTGTGCTTCTTTCCTTCGTGCAGGTATTCAACTCCCGAAGCTCGTTTCACATCGCCGTCTACGTCGAAAAGTATCTGAATACGACACAGAATTTGTTTTTCTCAGTGCGATTGAAGAACTTTTTAGGCTTTACTCGAGTAACATGGGCGTTGGTCAGTACGTGTAAATTCTTGCGGTTCATCACTGGTCGCAGGTACGCCGCGGCTGTGCTCATCCGTTTTCCGTTACTGATGGTGAACTGGTTCCGTGAAAAGCCTTAAAAGTGATTATAGATTGAGAAAGATTCATTTCAAACAAACTTTGTATCGTGTCTAGCAGCTTTTCGGGTAAAACTTTAAACTAACCCTCTTGTCGCTCTCCATTGAAGTCGTCAAGCACTGGATAGCCTAGACCACGCATGGCCTCGGCGAATGTGTCACCCAAACTAGTGGATATACCGTCAGTGACGTTGAGTGGACCACCAGTGCCGTGGTAAGGCGACGTCTTCAAATGGTCGATGAGGATGTTTTCCGATTTTTTGAAATACGGTAGAACGTCCTGGTAACTCCATCCGGCGTTACCCATGGTCCCCCAGTGGTCGTAATCCAAGGCGTTGCCGCGAACGTAGTGCATGAAATTCAAAACGCTACTGCCACCCAAAATCTTTCCTCTCGGCCATCTAGTTTGCTGGAAAAACAAATAAATCGTCCTGGCCGGTTGGTTTGCGGCACAAAAAGTGAAACGTACTCGCTCGTTCAAGCTTTCGCAGCACTTGGTCTGCGGCACTGTATAATACTGCCAATCGACGTCGGTCTGCTGCAGGAAAGGGGCGGCGCCTGGTACGTGACTGTAGAATGGCACATTCTCCTCGCCGCCCGCTTCCAGTAGTAATACTGTAGCATCAGGATTTTCGGACAGCCTGGCTGCCAATACGCAGCCAGCCGAACCAGCACCGACTGCAAGTAAATCGAGTAATCAAAAATTTGCCACTAATTCATCAAAATTCGAAAAATTCCTTCATAAGTTTGCAAAAAAAAGTACAGCAAGTTTTGAAAAACTACACTAAATTTCGAAAAATGCTCCCGAATGTGACCGACTCAATCAAAAATCCAGCAAAAATGAAAAACTACATGAAAAGCTCGAAAATTCATCAAAATTTGAATTTCCAGCAAAATCTTAAAACCAGCCAGCAAAAATTTGACAATTTCTCACAAGTTCATACGCTCAATCAAGATTTGGATGAAAAACCTGGATTTTATTCTTACTTATGACATAATCGTATTCGCCTCTGAGTTGGCTCGGTTTCTTGACTTGTGTCGGCGACAATTTTTCGAAGCCAAAATAAATTCCGACAGCTAATAAAACAACTCCAAATGGTATAATTGCGTATTTAAACATTGTTTTCCAAGCGTGACAAGTTTTGCTACGTGGAACAAAAATTAAAATTTTATCAAAAAGTTTGTTAGTTGAGTACAACACTCTAGGAGTGTGTTTGCTTTTAATACAAAGTCAACAGCCGAACTATAGACGAGTTAATCAAATCATCAACGCAGCGCCTCTTCAACAAAGTTGCTAGCTCGCTAGCGAGCGTTGTTTAACCTAGGCTGTTTTATGTTTCAGAAACAAAAAAACGTGAAAAAACAATCAAAATTCAGTCTCTCAATTACCACGACTTGTCCCGCCTTTTAAATCTCGAACGTTGTACACATGTTTTACACAAATTTGTCCCTGTCTACAGGGTGCGTGGAAAGTTCCCGTTTTTTTCTTTTATGTATAACTATTGACTGGGACTATATATATTTTATCAACGAGTTACTAGGTGTTATTTACAGTCTATTAAATGCGAAATCACAATAGATGTTCAAAATGAC